>OU342741.1:245860085-245948924 GCA_910589775.1 Avena eriantha | reverse complement strand
TTTTTCCAGAAGGAGTTCCGCTCTGCTGCCACCACCAGATTCCACGAAACAACACCAGAAGCTCTGTTCTGGCACCCTGCCAGAACAGGGAATTGGAGGAGATCATTGCTATCATCATCACCATCGCTTTTCCATCGACCATCCATGTTCCCCCATCTATGAGTGAGTGATGTCTACGTACTTCTATTCTTGTAGACAGTTGTTGGGCCTCCAAGTGCAGAGGTTTGTAGAACAACAGCAAGTTTTCCCTTAAGTGGATCACCCAAGTTTTATCGAACTCAGGGAGGAAGTGGTCAAAGGTATCCCTCTCAAGCAACCCTGCAATCAAGATACAAGAAGGCTCTTGTGTCCCCAACACACCCAATACACTTGTCAGGTGTATAGGTGCACTAGTTCGGCGAAGAGATAGTGAAATAAAAGTGGTATGGATATAAGACAACGGTGCCAGAAAATACTTTGATGGCATGGAAGAGACTAAAGGCAAACTAAAATAAAGATGGAAGCAAGCAAACATGTAACAGATCTAGTTGCAAATGGTGTTTCAATGCTTAGAAACAAGGCCTAGGGATCATACTTTCACTAGTGAACACTCTCATATAAATATATTCTCTTCATGATACTACCCTGAACTACTCTCCGGTTGGACACTCTAATCCATGGTAGGGCTATAACAGCACACCTCAAAGTAAGCCTTCCACATCTAGATAACCCCACACTGTCACCTTGAGAACTAGATGGTTCCAACAAACACCATAATTTCATAAAGACATCCAACTCCAAATATAACTCATAACAAGTATTTGTAATCTCTAGCCTAAGTGCCACCATGGTGTGCACGCTGTCACTTTCACACACATGGGGAGAGCAGAGATCTATTAAAGCACTTGAGTAGCAAGGTACATCTATAGATTACAAGCTCATGATCTCAATATGATCATGCATAGAGAGAGATAGATGAACACATAGCTACCGGTAGAACCCTTAGCCTCGAGGAAGAACTACTCCCTCTTCATCATGGGAATCAACAACGGTGATGGAGATGGTGGTGGGGATCGACAGAGATGGCTCCGGGAGCACTTCCCCGTCCTGGCAGGGTGCCAGAACAGAGACTTTCTGTCCCCCGAATCTCCCCTTTGGTGGCGGCGGCGCTACGGAACGTTTCGTGGATTTCTGATTGACGACCTAGGGTTTTTGCATCGGGGGAGATATATAGGCGAAAGAGGCAAGGTTGGTGGCTGGCTAGGGGGGGCACACCATGCCCTGGCGCGGCCTAGGTGGACCTGCACCCATGGGTGGTGTGGCCACCCTGTGGCCCCTCGCCGTCTCGTCTTCTGGCTTCGTGAGTCTTCCGGTAAAATATCAACTTTGGCTTTTGTCACGTCCAATTCCGAGAATATTCATTTTCTGACTTCCTGGAACCAAAAATAGCAGAAAACAGGCAACTGGCACTGTGGCTCTTTTTTAATAGGCTAGTCCAAGAAATCATATGAAAAGTACTCCAAAGTGTGGACAAAACATAAGAAAGTAGATAAAACCAAGCATGGAACATCAAAAATTGTGGATACGTTTGCAACGTATCAACATCCCCAAGCTTAACTCCTGCTCGTCCTCGAGTAAGTAAGTGATAAAAAGAAAGAATAATTTTTGAGGTGACATGCACCATCATAAACTTGATCAAGGCATTTATAAAACACTGATAGCTAGGATCATAGTACTCTAACATAGACATGAAAGATATAGTTCTAACAATAAGACAAAGCAACTAAGTTGCAACATGAAAAGGCACAAACAAAAGATTCATGAATAACAATGCTTTGCAAGACGTTTGTTTGTTTCACATAAGGAAAACATAGCATAGTGGCATTCAGCTTGTACCTCATAGAGTAGCAAATATAAATGCATAGGACACCTTCAAAGTTCATAAGAGTGACTAGATACAGATAGTTTAAAACAAGCAATATCAAAGTTATGCATCAATCAACAAGTCTTGGGACAATGCACATAGAACTAAGAATGGCCACTATACTCTATCAATAGGTGCATCAAGATAGAAGGTGGAGACTAAATATAAAAGTGGAAGAAAGGCCTTCATAGAAGGAAGTAGAGATTCAAGTTTCATAAAGAGCTTCCAAAATTATGGTACTTATTAGCTTTCAGCTCTCATTGCCCCTATCATAAGCATCTTGAAGTGATTAAGGTTAAAGTGAACAAACTATGGAGTATATGCTTGACAAAGTATAAGTTGGAAATCTCATGTCCCTTGAATACGAGGGCCGCTCCTCATGCTTCAAGTTTAGTCACCGGTAAGTTCTTGTCATCGTAAGTACATGTGTATCATAGAGAACCACCAACGGGGTACCCCTTGCCCGATGATACAGAAGAATCCCCTTATCAAAATGACAAGGCAAGCAGACAACAAGCATCTCGACAATCTTCTTATTTACCATGGGAATATGGTGGTTTTTTCTCTCTTTCCTCTTTTCTCATGTTTTTTTTCTTTTTCTCTTTTTTCTCAATATCTGACTCTTTTTTATAAGAAGAATGCTTCATAGACATCTCATTATGGTTACGCTGCAGGTTTCCACCATGACAGGATGGATTAGACCGGTGGCCCAGGCGTTTCTCTAACACACATACATAACTCCATGGACTTACAAGCTCCCCTTTCATTTCACACAGACGACATCCATAGACAAAAGAGCATGATATCAACTAGGTACAATGTACAAGTGCAATGTTGAAAGCGTTCCCCATGACAACATGGTTCTGCTAATCCTCAACATATAAGTGCAAGCATATACAACATAGACGACACAATGGTTCAAGTTTATTAAGGGCAAGAAAAGTAAAGTGTGCAATCAAGTTTGTGAGAGCTTTAATCACTAGGTTTCTCATAACAAGTTTAATTCGGATGGTAGATAAAAACATGAATATACTTGGAATAGCATATGCTAGTAGGTAGGTATGGTGGACTCTTTGGAATAACTTGGTTTAAGGAGTTGGATGCATGAGTGGAACTCATACTTGGTTGCGGAGGCTAGCAAAAGACTGGGAGCGACAAACTAAGAGAGCAATAATGGCCATAATCATGCAGAGCGACAAAACATCATTAATCAAAGCATAAAGTGATACTACAAGTTGAAACCTAAAGGATCATCAAGGCTATGGTGACTTTGGATAGTCATAACATGGTGTGAGCATGTGCCAAGTCAACCCGAATAAAGCATCAAAGGAGAATACCACAATACTATGCTTTAATATGCTAAAACAACGTATGATTCATCCAAAGCACATTAAGCAATCTCAATTGTTTATAACATGTCATGCTACAGCAAAGAATACTAAGAATAAAGCAAAAACAATATCAAGCATGGCATGACAAAGCATAGGCCATAGTCAAAAACAAGCTCTCTTTACCACTTAAGCATTAACTTTCCTACTCTTTTCCAATCCAAACCAAACTATTTGAAAGCCAATATATGAAAGAGGGGGTCCAACCAATTTTTTCATAAAACTAAGAAAACAAAAAACCAAAACGAAAAAGAAAAAGAAGACGCTCTAAGAACAACACAACTGTGAATGAAACAATAAAAATGAAGCGTTTGGAAGAAACCTAGGATTTTTATTGATGAAGAAGGGGGATGCCTTGGGCATCCCCATGCTTTGACGCTTGTACTTCTTTGATATTTCTTGGGGTGACACGCGTGGCATCCCCAAGCTTGAGCTTTAGTCCATTCTTCATCTCATTACTCATTCCTTCCATACACCTGAAATTTTTCCTTCATACAAAACTCCACACAATCTTTATTAGCAACATTAGTGCACTCAAGATAATAGGTCTTTAGGTTCAGTTTCAACACCAATAAAACCTCCATTAAAACACAATCTACTGTAGCACTTCCCTCAAAAGGCTCAATTCCCCAGAGCGAACCCAAAAAGGAACCAACAAGAAGCAAATGCAAATAATGGCAGAAATCTGTCAAAACAGACCAGCAGGTAAAAACTATTTTTTTTGAAGACCTTATGTTGCTCAAATTGAAAAGTGTTGAACTAATGAAAGTTAGATAACATCCTGGGGCAGAAGCACAAAAATTCACGCCTCAAAACGACGTACAAATAGTTTACACGAATTTTTACGGTGAAGGACAAAAATCTATTTCGGAGGCATATTGTAATCATAATTCAACAAAATAGCTATCATTATTATTCTCATCACCATAATCATCAAATATAGGAGGCATATTGTAATCATAATTAGTTTTCTCCTCAATAGTAGGTGGACTGAAAATATCATATTCATCATTGTAATCATCATATATTGGAGGTTTGGTATCATCAAGATAAATTTTCTCCTCCATGCTTGGGGGACTAAAAATATCATACTCATCAAAACCAGCTTCCCCAAGCTTAGACTTTTCCATGGCATTAGCAATAATGGTGTTCAAAGAATTCATACTAACAACATTGCTATTAGCATGCAGATAAAGTTCCATAGGTTTTTTAATTTTCTCTTCAAACACTTCATGTCCTAACTCAAGATAAATACTATAAAGCTCTCTAATTTTGTTGTTGTTTTCCATTAAGCCTAACTAGTGAAAATAAAAACAAGAAACAAAAATACGAAATTGCAGAATCTAAAGGAAATAACTTCGAGCACTCACACCGGAGGATGTGAGTACCTTTTACCTTACATCCACGGCAACGGCGCTAGAAAATAGCTTGATGTCTACGCACTTCTATTCTTGTAGACAGTTGTTGGGCCTCCAAGTGCAGAGGTTTGTAGAACAACAGCAAGTTTTCTCTTAAGTGGATCACCCAAGGTTTATCGAACTCAGGGAGGAAGTGGTCAAAGGTATCCCTCTCAAGCAACCCTGCAATCAAGATACAAGATGTCTCTTGTGTCCCCAACACACCCAATACACTTGTCAGGTGTATAGGTGCACTAGTTCGGCGAAGAGATAGTGAAATGCATGTGGTATGGATATAAGACAACGGTGCCAGAAAATACTTTGATGGCGTGGAAGAGACTAAAGGCAAACTGAAATAAAGATGGAGGCAAGCAAACATGTAATAGATCTAGTTGCAAACGGTGTTCCAATGTTTAGAAACAAGGCCCAGGGATCATACTTTCACTAGTGAACACTCTCATATAAATATATTCTCTTCATGATAATACTTTGAACTACTCTCTGGTTGGACACTCTAATCCATGGTAGGGCTATAACAACACACCTCAAAGTAAGCCTTCCAGATCTAGATAACCCCACACTGTCACCTTGAGTAGTAGATGGTTCCAACAAACACCACAATTTCATAAATACATACAACCCCAAATATAACTCATAAGAAGTATTTGTAATCTCTAGCCTAAGTGCAACCATGGTGTGCACGCTGTCACTTTCACACACATGGGGAGAGCAAAGATCTATTAAAACACTTGAGTAGCAAGGTAGATCTATAGATTACAAGCTCATGATCACAATATGATCATGCATAGAGAGAGATGAACACATAGCTACTGGTAGAACCCTTAGCCTCAAGGAAGAACTACTCCCTCTTCATCATGGGAATCAGCAACGGTGATGGAGATGGTGGTGGGGATCGATGGAGATGGCTCCGGGGGCACTTCCCCGTCCCGGCAGGGTGCCGGAATAGAGACTTTCTGTCCCTTGAATCTCCCCTTCGGTGGTGGCGGTGTTGCCGAACTTTTTGTGGATTTCTGATTGACGACCTAGGGTTTTTGCATCAGGGGATATATACAGGCGAAAGAGGCAAGGTAGGTGGCCGGCCAGGGGGCCCACACCATGCCCTGGCGTATCCTTGGTGGACCCGTGCTGAGGGGTGGTGTGGCCACCCTGTGGCCCCTCTCCGTCTCGTCTTATGGCTCCGTGAGTCTTCCGGTAAAATATCAACTTTGGCTTTTATCCCGTCCAATTCTGAGAATATTCATTTTCTGACTTCTTGGAACCAAAAACAACAGAAAACAGGCAGCTGGCACTGTGGCTCTTTGTTAATAGGTCAGTCCAAGAAATCATATGAAAAGTACTCCAAAGCGTGGACAAAACATAAGAAAGTAGATAAAACCAAGCATGGAACATCAAAAATTATAGATACGTTTGCAACGTATCAGTGAGTAATCCCCCGCTTTAGGCTATGGGGATGGTAGGGATTAGATGAGATCGTTCATGTAATGGCATCAGATTGTTAGGGCATGGTGCCTAGTATCTTTTATTAGTGCTTTATGACTTTGTTGCAACTTGTTATGCTTAATGCTTGTCACTAGGGCCCGAGTGCCATGATTTCAGATCTGAACATGTTATTGATTCATTATGATAGTATTGTTTATGGTCTTACCTACAAGTTGTATACACACGTTATTGTTCGAAACCAGTGGCCCTGAAGTGACAGAAATCGGGATAACCAGAGGGAATGGCTTTGATGTGAGGATCACATGTGTTCACGGAGTATTAATGCTTTGCTCCGGTGCTCTATTAAAAGGAGCACCTTAATTGCTAATAGTTCCCTTGAGGCCCCGCTGCAAACGGGCTAGCAGGACAAAAGATGTTGTGCAAGTTCTCATTGCGAGCACGTATGACTATATATGCAACACATGCCTAGGATTATCGAGTACTTGGATGCTTTATCTTATTTATCTGCAATTGCCCTATGTTCTGATTACTATGTGAATTGTCTTGTCCATGCAACGTCCGTCCATCCATCCCTATGCCTACCGCACTCGAATCCTACTGTTTACTGTTATTGTTACTACTGTCTTTACTTTACTACTGCTGTTACTTTACTATTCCTACTATAAAATTGTTGCTACTGATAAACTACTGTGAGCAAGATTATTTCTAGTGCAGCTGAATTGACAACTCAGTTGTTAAGGCTTATAAATATTCTTTGGCTCCCCTTGTGTCGAATCAATAAATTGGGTTTCACTTCCCTCGAAAATATTGCGATACACCCCCTATACTTGTGGGTCATCAAGACTATTTTCTGTCGCCATTGCCGGGGAGCATAGCTTTATTTCTCAAGTCCACTTGGAATCACTATTGTTCAAGCTTAGTTTATTTCCGCCTTGTTTGCTTGTTTCTTTATTAAAAATACAAAAAAATTAGTTCATACTCTAGTTGTTATTTTTGTTGGTCTGTTATTGTCTTGCTTTATTATGCTTTCTATCAATGGTTGGATTCTTTGAAACTGAATCTTATTGGCAAGGTGGGTTCACGGAAGAACAAAAATATTATTATAAGGAATACCTCTTGTCACAAAAAGGGAAACACTTATGGGAACAAATTGATAAATTGTATACCATTGCTATAAACGTGTGCTCTACTTATAATGTTACTTATTGCTTTGATAAATCTTGTTGCTATAGGAGGTACAAACACCTCCCTTTTCAATGTGAGTATAATGATAATGTTACCATATCTTCTTATGTCAAAGGAAATTATGACTTTTATGATGTGGAACAAATTGAAGAATTTATTGCTTGGAAGGGTGCATTTGAACTTGCTAGTTTGCTTGAAAATATTGATGATTCACCTTATAAATATGAGGTTTATGATATACTTAAATTTTTCTTTGATAATTACAAGGAAGAAAATGGCTATATTCTTGAATATATTAATAGATGCTTTCCACAAATGGAAGAGACTAATGCCTTGCAGGATCTTATGGAAGAATAAATTGATGTACCTGAAAGCTCATTAGATGAAAAAGAGGAGGAGAGTGATGAACAAAAGGAGGAAGAATTGATTAGCTACCCATTCCTACCTTCTAATGAGAGTAACTCTTTATCTCTTACATTATTTGATTGTCCCCCATGCTTACCAAAGGAGGATGAATGTTATGTTCATGTTATCTATGATAATCCTTTATTTGTGCCTAACTTCGAGATGCATGGTACTAAAGAGTTTTGCTTAGAAATTGTTTATGATAAAGCTCTATACGATGGTCCTATATTGAATGATCAGTCATCTTGTTATAGAATTGTTAAAAGTGGGTTTGAAGGTTTTAATCCCCCTAATTTTGAGCTTGATAAAAATTATGTTTTTGTAGAACATGAAAAGCATGCTTTATGTGATAGTTATATTCTTGAGTTTATTCATGAGGCTACTGAAAATTATTATGATAGAGGAAAATATGGTTGTAGAAGTTTTCATGGTATTGAAACACCTCTTTATGTGCTGAAAGTTTTGAAGTTACTCTTGTTTTATCTTCCTATGCCTGTCACTTTGTTCTTTGTGAATTTATTTGCATACAATATTCCTATGCATAGGAAGTGGGTTAGACTTAAATGTGTTTTGAATTTGCTTCTTGATGCTCTCTTTTACTTCAATTCATATTTCTTATGCCAGCATCCTCTCAAACTATCATGCCTAACTTAAAGGCGTTAAAGAAAAGTACTTATTGGGAGTTAACCCAAAAGTTTTAGATGAGTCTTGGAGTTATTACTTCAGTAATGACCGCTCCTTATCCTTTTTATTTACTTTTTGTGCCAAGAGTAACCTCTAATGAGAGAGAAGTAATGATTGGGAAAGTTGTTGTCCCGAAATAGATTTCTGTGCTTCACCGTTAAAATTCGTGTAAAATCTCTGTATGTCCTTTTGAGGCGTGAATGTTTGTGCTTCTGCCCCAGGTTGTTATCTAACTTCTGTTAGTTCAATATTTTTTGATTTGAGCAACAGAAGGTCTTCAAAAAAAATTCGTCTTTACCTACTGGTCTGTTTTGACAGATTTCTGCCATTATTTGCATTTGCTTTTTGTTGGTTCGTTTTTGAGTTCTTTTGGGGAATTGAGCTTTTTAAGGGAAGTGCTACAGTAGCTTGTGTTTTAGTGAAAGTTTTAGTGGTGTTGAAACGGAACCCAGAGACTTATTATCTTAAGTGCACTAATGTTGCTAATAAAGATTGTGTGAAGTTTTGTATGAAGGAAAATTTCAGGTGTATGGAAGGAACGAGTAATGAGATGAAGGATGGACTAAAGCTCAAGCTTGGGGATGCCACGTGTGTCACCCCAAGAAATACCCAAGAAGTACAAGCGTCAAAGCTTGGGGATGCCCAAGGCATCCCTTCTTCATCAATAAAAAATTCCAGGTTTCTTCCAAACACTTCATTTTTATTGCTTCATGCACAGTTGTGTTGTTCTTTGAGCGTCTTCTTTTTCGTTTTCGTTTTGGTTTTTCATTTGCTTGGTTTTCTTAGTTTGCTTAATAAATTGGTTGGACCTCCTCTTTCATACATTGGTTTTCAAATAGTTTGGTTTGGTATGGAAAAGAGTAGGAAAGTTCATGCTTAAGTGGTAAAGAGAGCTTGTTTTTGACTGTGGTCTATGCTTTGTCTTGCCATGCTTGATATTGTTTTGGCTTTATGCTTAGTATTCTTTACTATAGCATGACTTATCATAAACAATTGAGATTGCTTAATGTGCCTTGGATGAATCATGCGTTGTTTTAGCATATTAAAGCATAGTATAGTGGTATTCTCCTTTGATGCTTTATTTGGGTTGACTTGGCGCATGCTCACACCATGTTATGACTATCCCAAGTTATGATAGCCTTTGTGATCCTTTAGTTTTCAACTTGTAGTATCACTTTATGCTTTGATCAATGATGTTTTGTCGCTCTGCATGATTATGGCCATTTTTGCTCTCTTAGTTTGTCGCTCCTAGTCTTTTGCTAGCCTCCATAACCAAGTATGAGTTCCACTCATGCATCCAACTCCTAAAACCAAGTTATTCCAAAGAGGCCACCATACCTACCTATTAGCATATGCTATTCTAAGTATATTCATGTTTTTATCTACCTTTCAAATTAAACTTGTTATGAGAAAACTAGTGATTAAAGCTCTTACGAACTTGATGGCACACTTTACTTTTCTTGCCCTTAATAAACTTGAACCATTGTGTCGTCTATGTTGTATATGCTTGCACTTATCTGTTAGGGATTAGCAGAACCATGCTGTCATGGGGAACGCTTTCAACATTGCACTTGTACTTTGTACCTAGTTGATATCATGCTCTTTTGTCTATGGATGTCGTCGGTGTGAAATGAAAGGGGAGCTTGTAAGTCCATGGAGTTATGTATATGTGTTAGAGAAACGCCTGGGCCGCTGGTCTAATCCATGCTGACATGGTGGAAACCTACAGCCTAACCATAATGAGCTGTCTACGAAGCATTCTTCTTATAAAAAAGATTCAGATATTGAGAAAAAAATAGAAAAAGAAAAAAAGAGATTATGAAAAGAGGAAAGAGAGAAAAAGGCACCATATTCCCATGGTAAATAAGAAGATTTCTAAGATGCCCATTGGCTGCTTGCCTTGTCATTTTGATATGGGGATTCTTTCGTATCATCGGGCAAGGGGTACCCCATTGGCGGTTCTCTATGATACACAGGTACTTACAATGACAAGAACTTACTGGTAACTAAACTTTAGCATGAGGAGCGGACCTCGTATTCAAGGGACATGAGATTTCCAACTTATACTTTGTCAAGCATATACTTCATAGTTTGTTCACTTTAACCTTAATCACTTCAAGATGCTTATGATAGGGGTAATGAGAGCTCAAAGCTAATAAGTACCATAATTTTTGGAAGCTCTTTATGAAACATGAATCTCTGCTTCCTTCTATGAAGGCCTTTCTTTTACCTTTTTGTTGAGTCTCCACCTTCTACCTTTATGCACCTACTTTGAGAGCATAGTGGCCATTCTTAGTTCTATGTGCATTGTCCCAAGACTAGTTGATTGATGCATAACTTGATATTACTTGTTTTAAACTATTTGTATCTAGTCACTCTTATAAACTTTGAAGGTGTCCTATGCATTTAGTTTTGCTACTCTATGAGGGACAAGCTGAATGCTACTATGGTATGTTTTCTTTATGTGAAACAAACAAACGTCTTGCAAAGCATTGTTATTCATGAATCTTTTGTTCGTGCCTTTTTCATGTTGCAACTTAGTTGCTTTGTCTTATTGCTAGAACTTTATCTTTCATGTTATGATTTAAGTACTATGATCCCAGCTATGAATGTTTTACAAATACTTTGATCAAGTTTATGATGGTGCATGCCACCTCAAAAATTATTCTTTCTTTTTATCACTTACCTACTCGAGGACGAGCAGGAGTTAAGCTTGGGGATGTTGATATGTTGCAAACGTATCCATAATTTTTGATGTTCCATGCTTGGTTTTATCTACTTTCTTATGTTTTGTCCACACTTTGGAGTACTTTTCATATGATTTCTTGGACTAACCTATTAACAAGAGCCACAGTGCCAGCTGCCTGTTTTCTGCTATTTTTGGTTCCAGGAAAGTTAGAAAATGAATATTCTCAGAATTGGACGGGACAAAAGCCAAAGTCAGTTTTTCACCGAGGGACACCAGGAGCCAGAATACGAGACGGAGTGAGGCTGGGGCCCAGCCACACCACCTGGCCGCGCGGGCTGGGCCTGGCTATGCCAGGGGGTGGTCTGGCCGCCCCAGACACCCCCTCGGTCTCCCTCTTCGCCTATAAGTTGCCTTCTGACCTAAAAACTTAAGGGGTTCGACATTTTTCCAGAAGGAGTTCCGCTCCGCCGCCACCACCAGATTCCACGAAACAGCACCAGAAACTCCGTTCTAGCACCCTGCCAGAACGGGGAATTGGAGGAGATCATTGCTATCATCATCACCATCTCTTCTCCATCGACCATCCATGTTTCCCCCATATATGAGTGAGTAATCCCCCGCTGTAGGCTATGGGGATGGTAGGGAATGGATGAGATCATTCATGTAATGGCATCAGATTGTTAGGGCATGGTGCCTAGTATCTTTTATTAGTGCTTTATGACTTTGTTGCAACTTGTTATGCTTAATGCTTGTCACTCGGGCCCGAGTGCCATGATTTCAGATCTGAACATGTTATTGATTCATTATGATAGTATTGTTTATGGTCTTACCTGCAAGTTGTATACACACGTTATTGTCCGGAACCAATGGCCCCGAAGTGACAGAAATCGGGATAATCGGAGGGAATGGCTTTGATGTGAGGATCACATGTGTTCATGGAGTGTTAATGCTTTGCCCCGGTGCTCTATTAAAAGGAGCACCTTAATTGTGAGTAGTTCCCTTGAGGCCCCACTGCAAACGGGCTGGCAGGACAAAAGATGTTGTGCAAGTTCTCATTGCGAGCACGTATGACTATATATGGAACACATGCCTAGGATTATCGAGTACTTGGATGATTTATCTTATTTATCTGCAATTGCCCTATGTTCTAATTGCTATGTGAATTGTCATCTCCATGCAACGCCCGTCCATCCATCCCTATGCCTACCGCACTCGAATCCTACTTTTTGCTGCTATTATTACTAATGTCTTTACTTTACTATTGTTCTTACTTTATTATTCCTACTACAAAACTGTTGCTACTGATAAACTGTTGTGAGCAAGATTGTTTCCAGGTGTAGCTGAATTGACAACTCAATTGTAAAGGCTTATAAATATTCTTTGGCTCCCCTTGTGTCGAATCAATAAATTGGGTTTCACTTCCCTCGAAAATACTGCGATACACCCTCTATACTTGTGGGTCATCATATATGAACACACATGCAATGACTCTAATGGATCCATATGTGGTTTGTGACAATAACACACATGCAATGAATCTAGTGGATCCATGTGGTTTATTAAAAGAACATACATACAATGACTCTAGTGGATCCATATGTGGTTAATGAAAAGAACACACATGCAATGACTCTAGTGGATCCATATGTGGTTAATGAAAAGAACACACATGTAATGACACTGGTGGATCCATATGTGGTTTTTGAAAGGAACACACGTTCAATGACATTGGTAGATCCATGTGGTTTGTAAAAAGGACAAACATGCAATGACTCTGGTGGATCCATATATGGTTTGTGAAAATAACACACATGCAATAACTCTAGTTGTGGTTCATGAAAAGAACACACATGCAATGACACTAGCGAATCCATATGTGGTTTGTGAAAAGAACACACATGCAATGACTCTGGTGGATCCATATGTGGTTTATAAAAAGAACAGACATACAATGACCCTAGCTGTGGTTAATGAAAAGAACACACATGTAATGACTCTAGTGGATCCATATGTAGTTAATGAAAAGAACACACATGCAATGACACTGGTGGATCCATATGTGGTTTGTGAAAAGAACAGACATTCAATGACACTAGTGGATCCATGTGGTTCATGAAAAGAACAGACATGCAATGGCTCTAGTGGATCCATATGTGGTTTGTGAATGGAACACACATGCAATGACTCTAGTTGTGGTTCATGAAATGAACACACATGCAATGGCAGTGGTGGATCCATGTGGTTTATGAAAAGAACACACATGCAATGACTCTAGTGGATCCATATGTGGTTTATGAAAAGAACACGCAAGCAATGAATCTAGTGCTGGTTTAGGATAAGAACACTGATGTCTATGCACTTCTATTCTTGTAGACAGTTGTTGGGCCTCCAAGTGCAAAGGTTTGTAGAACAGTAGCAAGTTTTCCCTTAAGTGTATCACCCAAGGTTTATCGAACTTAGGGAGGAAGTGGTCAAAGGTATTCCCTCTCAAGCAACCCTGCAATCAAGATACAAGAAGTCTCTTGTGCCCCCAACACACCCAATACACTTGTCAGGTGTATAGGTGCACTAGGTCGGCAAGGAGATAGTGAAATACAAGTGGTATGGATAATTATAAGTGGTAACGGTGATAGAAGATAGCTTGATGGCGTGGAAGAGACTAAGAGCAAACTGAAATAAATATGGAAGCAAGCAAACATGTAACAGATCTAGTTGCAAACGGTGTATCAATGCTTAGAAACAAGGCCTAGGGATCATACTTTCGCTAGTGAACACTCTCATATAAATATCTTCTCTTTATAATACTGCTCTTAACTACTCTCCGGTTGGACACTCTAATCGATGGTAGGGCTATAACAGCACACCACAAAGTAAGCCTTTCCCATCTAGAAAACCCCACACTATCACCTTGAGTACTAGATGAGTCCAACAAACACCACAATTTCAGAAAGACATCCAACTCCAAATATAACTCATAACAAGTATTTGTAATCTCTAGCCTAAGTGCCACCATGGTGAGCACGCTGTCACTTTCACACACATGGGGAGAGCAGAGATCTATTAAAGCACTTGAGTAGCAAGGTAGATCTATAGATTACAAGCTCATGATCACGATATGATCATGCATAGAGAGAGAGATAAACACATAGCTACCGGTAGAACCCTTAGCCTCGAGAGAGAATTAGTCCCTCCTCATCATGGGAATCAGCAATGGTGATGGAGATGGTGGTGGAGATCGATGGAGAGGCTCCGGGGGCACTTCCCCGTCCCAGCAGGGTGCCGGAACAGAGACTTTCTATCCCTCGAATCTCCCCTTCGGTGGTGGCAGCGCTGCGGAACTTTTCGTGGATTTCTGATTGACGATTTAGGGTTTTGGTATCGGGAGGCTTCTTATAGGCCAGAGGGAAAGGTCGGTGGAGTGCCAGGGGGCCCACACCACCTGGTGGTGCGGGTAAGGCTAGCCCACGCCTGGGGGGTGTGGCCAGGCCCTGGCCCTCCTCCGTCTCGTATTCTGGCTCCGTGAGTCTTCCGGGAAAATAGTAACTTTGGCTTTTGTCCCGTCCAATTCCGAGAATATTCATTTTCTGACTTCCTGGAACCAAAAACAGCAGAAAACGGGCAACTGGCACTATGGCATCTTGTTAATATGTTAGCCAAGAAATCATATGAAAAGTACTCCAAAGTTGGAACAAAACACAAGAAAGTAGATAAAACCAAGCATGGAACATCAAAAATTATAGATACATTTGCAATGTATCAAACACACATGCAATGACTCTAGTAGATCCATATGTGGTTTGTGAAAAGAACAGACATTCAATGACACTAGTGGATCCATGTGGTTTATGAAAAGAACAGACATGCAATGACTCTGGTGGATCCATATGTGGTTTGTGAAAAGAACACGCATGCAATAACTCTAGTTGTGGTTCATGAAAAGAACACACATGCAATGACACTGGCAAATCCATGTGGTTTATGATAAGAACACACATGCAATGACTCTGGTGGATCCATATGTGGTTTATGAAAAGAACACACAAGCAATGACTATAATGCTAGTTTAGGATATGAACACACATGCAATGACTCTAGTGGATCCATATGTGGTTTGTGAAAAGAACACACATGCAATGAATCTAGTGGATCCATGTGGTTTATTAAAAGAACATACATGCCATGACTCTAGTTGTGGTTAATGAAAACAACACACATGCAATGACTCTAGTGGATGCATATGTGGTTAATGAAAAGAACACACATGCAATGACACTGGTGGATCCATGTGTGGTTTGTGAAAAGAACACACATTCAATGACACTAGTGGATCCATGTGGTTCATGAAAAGAACACACATGTAATGACTCTGGTGGATCCATATGTGGTTTATCGAAAGAACACACAAGCAATGACTCTAGTGTTGGTTTAGGATAAGAACACACATACAATGACTCTAGTAGATCCATATGTGATTTGTGGAAAGAACACACATGCAATGACTCTGGTGGATCCATATGTGGTTTATGAAAAGAACAAACATGCAATGACTCTAGCTTGGTTAATGAAAAGAACATACATGTAATGACTATAGTGGATCCATATGTAGTTAATGAAAAGAACACACATGCAATGACACTGGTGGATCCATAGGTAGTTTGTGAAAAGAACACACATTCAATGACACTAGTGGATCCATGTGCTTCATGAAAATAATAGACATGCAATGACTCTGGTGGATCCATATGTGGTTTGTGAAAATAACACACATGCAATGACTGTAGTTGTGGTTCATGAAAAGAACACACTTGCAATGGCAATGGTGGATCCATGTGGTTCATGAAAAGAACACACATGTAATGACTCTGGTGGATCCATATGTGGTTTATGAAAAGAACACACAAGCAATGACTCTAGTGTTGGTTTAAGATAAGAACACACATGCAATGACTCTAGTGGATCCATATGTGGTTTGTGGAAATAACACACATGCAATGACTCTGGTAGATCCATATGTGGTTTATGAATAGAACACACATGCAATGACTCTAGTGCTGGTTTAGGATAAGAACACACATGCAATGACTCTAGTGGATCCATATGTGCTTAGTGAAAAGAACACAAATGTAATGACTCTAGTGGACCCATGTGGTTTATGAAAATAAAATACATGCAATGACTCTAGCTGTGGTTAATGAAAAGACCACACATGCAATGACTCTAGTGGATCCTTATGTGGTTAATCAAAAGAACACACATGCAATGACACTGGTGGATCCATATGCGGTTTGTGAAAAGAACATAAATGCAATGACACTGGTGGATCCATATGTGGTTTGTGAAAAGAACACACATTCAATGACACTAGTGGATCTATGTGATTTATGAAAATAACAGACATGCAATGACTTTGGTGGATCCATATGTGGTTTGTGAAAAGAACACACATGCAATAACTCTAGTTGAGGTTCATGAAAAGAACACACATGCAATGACACTGGTGAATCCATGTGGTTTCTGATAAGAACACACATGTGGTTCTTCTTGTGGTTGCTCTTGTTGGATCACTAATGCCCTTGCATGATGACAGTGTACTTCTTGCCTTGCTTGTGGCCTTGAAGAGAAATCACCATCATAGTTTGACGTTGCGGCGTGCCTGGGGAAGGTACATAGTTCGAAGAACTTCCATCTTCAACCACGGGGGTTTCATTGCGTCTTGGAGCATTTGGATGAAGATCTTGTTGAAGAGGAGCGTGATGGCGTGGAGATCTTGTAGAGCTTGATGCGCGTGAATGTGGTCTTGCCATTCCGTCGATGAGAAAACGAAGCTTGTCATTTGTTTCTGCGCCGAAGCATTGGAGCGCTTCATTTTGGTGGCCAAAGTTGTGATGTATTACATGCATTTGCCTTTCATGGCCATTGAAGCAGTTGTTGATGTTCTTGAACTCAGCGCGTCTTGCCAAACTGTTCATCTTGACGTGTCTCGAGGGCTTGGGAACAATCACGGAACTCTTGTCGGAAGATGAAGTGGCTTCCGTGTGTCATGTACGGTCCATGTTCTTCTTCTTGTGGGGTGGTTGGCTCGACTCACCGTGCCTATCCATCATGTAACACACGAAGGGTTGTATATGGAGAGCAATATGTGGTGGGGCGAACCTTGAACCTCACCTTGGGGATTGCACCGAACTAGAAACCACAAGTGAGAGATATAAGCGTGCAAAGTGGAATTGCAAAGAAAACTCACACTAAAGAAAAACTAACTCTAAAGAGCATGTTGGTGGTAGGTTAGGATTGTGGAATGCCAAAGAACCAATCAAAAGAAAAGGGATAGTCAAAAGTGGGTAAAATCCAATAAAAATCAAGTAAGGGTAAAGGTCAACAACTCAAAAGGGTGACGGAAACCTACGACTATATACACACACGTGGAGATTAATGGGATTGACACGACTATGAAAATGAGCAAACAAATGTCCTAGCAAAGACTACGCTCGGTGTCCTGCCAATGCAAGGAGAGACTTTGGCTCGTTTGCAAAGAATAAAAATGAGCAATGGATTTGTGCACTTGCCTTGGGCACTCTTTCTTTCTCTCATGCTTACAAGGTTTGAGACTCTCTCTTGCTATGGGAGACTATTTTTCTTTTTCTTTTACTTTTATCTTTTTCTTTCTCCTTTTTTTTGCTCTCCCTTGATGCTACCTAGTCACATTTGCTATTGCTCTTACACTCTCACTATCCAAGGAGAAATGCACAATGCTCAAGCAAACACAAGATGAGCCACTCTAGTGGGATAGATACATACAAAGGAAGATAGGGGTTAACAAGGTGACGCAAGTTATACCTTCGTTGGTGATGATGAACTTGATGTCGATGGTGCGGGATGATGTTTGGTGTCGTGGTGTCAATGAGTGCGGAGGTGTCGATGCGGAACCTTGTTGTTAGTTGATGACACGCACACGGAACACAAACAAACAAGAGGAAATTAGCCAATGCAAGATAAGAGGTAAAAATGTCAAAATCAGGCGTCAGGGCCAGAAACTCCGGGGTCTCGGGCCGGAAACTCTGGTCTAGGCCAGAGACTCCAGCGTGTTCAGGCCGGAAACTCCGGTGTGGGCCAGAGACTCCAGTCTGCAGGTCCAGAAACTCCAGTCTGAAGGCAGAGCTCGAACTGCTCGTGTTCTTGAGCGGAAATCCACGCCTTAGGCCAAATTGGGCTAGAAAAACACAGGATAAAACTGGACCAATACCTAAGACAAGATTCGGTCAGATCAAAACCACAAATAACACTCCAAATCAAGAGATCGATCCAAAGGCAAATTTGGGGCTCTTTTTAGGGATTTTTGAATTTTTGGTGGATAGAAGAAAATTTTGTGAGGGAATTCGTGATCTACGAAGCTCTTGATACCAATATGTTGAGGGCAAACCTCTAGGGTTACCCGATCTTTCACGGATCCCTTTCAAATCTAGGATGGAGTGCGGGGGAAGGAGGGGCGGATGAACATAACAAACTCACGCACGAAGAACACGATGAACACACTCATGCGGTTGGAGGACTCACGCCAATAGCTCACGCCAGCGGTGATCGGTCCGGCGCAATCCCTAGGATCAGCGTCGGGTGGAGGACTCTCTCTTGAACCGGCACAGCGAGTAGGGAGACTCGATGAGATCTTGACGTCTAGGCAAAGGGACTCTGATGTTGTGGCGCCCCGCTAAAACCACTACTAGAAAATCGCGTTGTTTTTGTGCATTGCATCGTCATGACCGCATGCTCATGTCATCATGCCACATTGCATTTGACCATCGTCATGTCCTCATGCATATTTTTGCCTAAAACTATTTTCGAAAAGCCTATCTTTGTTTTCTAAATACCCCCCGTCTTTATTTCAATTAAAACCCGGCCTCTTCCGGATATTTGTTTTGTCTACAAAATAATTACAAGAGTCTGCTCGGACAAAATAAAAATGATTAAAGCTATTTTTATTTAGGGGGAGGCAGCCGACCGGGCCAAAAGGCCCAGCTAGCCGGCCTACTACCCCATATACTAAGTCCTAGTCTAAACCCATCTAACCAAACCCTAATTCCACCCACCACCAAACCAACCCACACCCAGCCGACCCACTCCCCACCCTTTCCCTCCTGTGCGCCGCCACACCCTCTCCCCTCCTCTCGTTTCCCACCCAACGCCACCTGGACGCGCAGCCCCAGGCCGCCACCTTCCTCCACCCTCCACCTCACCCCAACCACTCCCAGGTCGCCACCTCACTTCGCTGGCCCCACCTCCGCTTCCTCCACCGCACCTGCACGCACACCACCCTACCCCACCACCTACTGCACCGACACCCCGACACGTTCCTATCCCCGGCCTCGATTACCACGTGCACCCCACCCCTGGGATCAATCGATCCCATTGACGCCGCACATGCCCGCTCCTCCACGTCTCCTGGTCGCCCCAGACCCACCACCTGTCCCCGCCCCGCTCGCTCTTCCTCCCCTCGTCTACCCCCGTCGCCACCTACTCCGCCTCGGCCCCCTCCGCTCTGACCTACCCCGTCTCGGCCAGGCCCCGCTGCCTCGCGCTGGTCAGCCACCGACCGCGCGAGCACCGCTGCGTGGTCCCACCTACCTCGCCCCGTTTGTCGAGCGCCGCCGCAAACTTCCGCTCTCCCCCGACCGGATCCGCGGACGCCCCTGTGTGCCTCTCCGAGTTCGACGGCCTCCTCGCCTCGCCTCATCGGGCCTCTTCCTCGCGCACCCGGAGCCCCGACCTCCACCTCATCGCGCTGCGGGTTCGCCAGGAGCTCCACCACCGCAGCCCCTGCTCCCGGCTCTTTCTGACCCCGACGGTGCCCCCTCGAGCACTCGCCTCGCAGTCCCTCTTCTCCGCCAGCGGGCTCTGCCCCCAACGTCTCTGCTTCCCTCGCGTCGTCCTTGCTGGCGACCCTGCTCCTTCTCCGGCGCCTGCGTGCTGGCCCACCGTCGGCCTCTGCAGTTTCGACCGGCCGTGCCGCCCAGGGTCCCTCACCGAGCGCCTCCGACCTTCCCAGGCAGAGCCTAGCCTGCGCACCGCTGGCCCGCCTCTGTCCCTCCAGCGCCGTCCTCGGCGTCCTCCCCGAGCTCGCCTCCTGCGCCCGATCTACCATCTCTACGCCGGCCGCCGCCCCTCTGACCGCGTCTGCACGTTGTCCAGTCGTCGCCGTGCTCCGTCCTGCAGCACAGGCCGCCCCTGCTCCGAGCTCCACCTCGGGCCCCTCTGCCGCGTTGGGTACTTGAAGCCCTGCTGCTGGCAACCAGCCATGCTCGATGCCGACGCCCTCAAGCACGCCCACGACCTGGTGGCACGAAGATGCTCCATTGCCGGTGTGGTGTTCTGCCGATCGCCTCTGTTGAGTCGGGAAGTCCAAGATCAATTGATTCCAGGTCTTCTACGCTGTGGCTTTTTCAAGCAAAATCGACACCCACCTGTGTCGAACCCGGATATCTCGCCAAGACCGTCATCAAGGGCAAGACCGAACCCAGAGCCTGATCCAGAGGGTCCAAAGTCCGAAACCTCGGCACGCCAAGTTCTCCTCATGTAACCCGAAGACCCGAACCCGAAGATCGTCGCCACGGATCGACAAGAACTTCTACATGGGACGACAAGTACTTCGTCATGGATCCGATTGAAGCAACCCCGAAGACCACAGATGCGACAAGTACTCCTTCCCAGATGCGAGACCCGGATCCAAAGACCGCTAAGATCGCCACCGGAACACCAAGTTCTTCATCCTGAACGCCAAGACCGACCCGATACGTGGACCCGACAAGATCTTCGCGATGACAAGATCGACACCGACCAGGGTGAATCCGATGAGCCCCCGACGCCAAACCAAGTCCTTCTTCCCGGAACGCCAAGCTCTCCTTCCGTGATCCGAGACCGATCCCCGTCAAACCCGGTCGAACCCCGGACCCCCGGAACCCAAGATCTTCCGAACCCAGATGTGTGACCCTAAGCCCCTATTTTTTATAATATGACATATACCTGTCGCATCATTAAATCATCATGCTTGCATACATGTCATCTGGTGGGTTGGGTCAAATAGTCGATTCACCTAAATTAAATATGGATTCATATGCGGGCTTTTCTAGTCTTATATTGGCTCCATTTAAATTTGTGTAGTGAACCGATGCCATGTTTTGCCTTGATAAGACACTATTTAAATTTCGGATATCTAAATAACTTGAACCTTCTAATTAATTGTCGGGACCCCGGTTCCGCTTAATATTGCCTAACTGCATCACATCTTTGCCATGTCATGCATCATATCATAATCATGCCAGATCTTCTACCGTAGAATTAAATAGTGCATTCGTGTTTCTTTTAGTGCTTTGGTTCTTCGCGGATTCGGCCGTTGAGTTGATGCGAGTATCGACAAGTTCTCCGGATATGAACCTTCGACAGTGTTTCCCAGGCGAGCATCTCTCCCCCTTCTACCTATTTTTCATTTATAGTCTTTATTTCCTCATGTTGATCTATTGCTATCCGTGTCGTGATGCTTTAGTTTCCGTGCACCAGTTATATCCCGTGCAGCCCCTATAATGCCATGGACATCTCCTAATACCTGTTGTTTGGTAGATAGCTGGCCTTGTGAGTCGTAGTTGCTTGCTCAGGTGCGATCTCGTGTTGTCGAGTACCAGAGTGTTGGAATGCTGGCAGATGGTTGTGGTGGAGATGATCATGTCTTTAATTACAACTATTAAATTGCTAGATATAATTAATGCAGAGGCATCGGTGGGCAATAGATGTTATTTGGTTCTTCCACGCTCACTTGTGTCCCATAGGACCCCGAGTACTTGATACCTGTTCCTTGACTATTTGCACTATCCACATCCGGGAGACCCTATGGGATCCCCCTAAGCCAGAGCTTGATACATTTCTATTTCTTGGGGCCACAAAGTAGTTTGGGGCTTTATTACTATCCTATACTTATGCCATGTTTTACTACTTTATTTAAGATTGTGCGTGGAGCACCTGTACTGTTTAGGATTGCGGAGTGTTTTTGCGGTATCGACAAGCCCAGTCACACTCTCGGGTTCCCAGTCGTTTACAGCCATTGACGCAAACCCTGGGTCCGTTCCGGAGCCGGCCAACTTTGTTGCGGGTAGCTTAGTGGGGTGGCCCCCTGAAATATTTATGAATCATGTGATTGCTTTGTCGTGAAAGCCTCGTTGGGTTTTGAGTTGGTTTTTCCGAGGTTGATCGAGTGTGTGTTGCTATTTGTGCACCCCTGCAGGGTAAAACTTTCTGAAAGCCATGTCCGCGGATGGACGACTTGGAGCACAGTATCTCGATCATAGACAAGCATAACCAAAGTAGTACTATAAATTTGACTTAATATGTGACTAGTAATCAGATTCAAATACAACGGAATGTAAATTAAAAATGCCAACCACTGGTGGATCTGTGTGATCTGTGTCATACCATACCTGCCTAGTAAGTATTGAAACTCCAATGGAATGTGATAAAAGTGCCAACAACTGCTGGGTTTTGGGATTCCTCAGGACAATTATATCTGACTAGTAAATGTTCCAACTACAACGGAATGGTGATTAAAACTGCCCACTACTTCTGCTATCAGGATGACTCATACTATCTATATCTGACTAGTAAGTGCTACAACTATAATGGAATGAATAAAACTGCCAATCGTGTGAGTTCCTCGGTTTTGACTTCCTCGTTTGGTATCGAGGGGGGAAATGCCAGGATGGGTATGTTTGGTGTTAGTATCAGGGTGGGTCCGAATAGGTCTTTCTTATCCCTCTCTAATAGCCGCCAGTTTGACTGAGTCTCTATAGGTTGTTTAGTGCTGCTATGCTGCCGCTTCAGTCCACCATACCTATGTAGGCGAGAGCCGCTGAATTCTAGCCTCGCCGTGTACTGGCCTCAGTACTGACACTCCTCTTTTTCCTTTGCCCTTTGTCGGCACCCCCTTTTGTTTTAGCAGGTTTGAGATCGACGTCGTTAGCTGGGTTACCCTTCCGGCTTGGCCTGGGCAGGGTTATGGACGCCATTGGTTATTCTTCAGGGCTCTTAGCCCCATTTGCATCTTGTCCATAGTCAGACGCTCTATCGTTTTCAAGGTGATTTGGATCTTTGTATTGTATATCCATATTCTTGACTCTTGGAGTCGTGTTATATATATATATATATATATATCTATTCTGTGGGTCCCATCGAGGACGGTTGTGTAATGGTATTACTTCGTTTTCCACCCGCACGAAAGTGCCTGGTGGGTGCCCTTGAATCATTTCTATGCGGGTTTGGCGGGAAGCGCTAAAACTTGCATAGGGCCGATTTGAGGGTGTTAGAGATGCCTAGGCCTTGTACAACGCGGAGGCACGATGCAAACTCCAACGAGGTTTGTGATTTTTGGTGCTCCTTGGTCAAAGGAGGATGAGGCAAGAACTAGATAGATCCACAAGGGGTTTCCACTCATTCCAAATATCATGCCTAGGGTTTACAATAGAGGTAGGGGACTATATATAGGCCAGCCACTTAAACAAGGGTACTTTAGGAATAATAGGTAAGTTCTGGACAGACTAAGGGGTACATGGGCCGAAGGCCCAAAAGCCTTTTACATGTCTGGCGACACTCGGTCCGGAGACTCCAGTGTGGTGGACTGGAGACTCCGGTCTAGGTCGGAGATTCCTGTCAGTCTCTAGTCCATCTCCGGAGGGGCACACAGACTGTCCTCGAGCTTGATTCGGGGGTCAGACCGGAGGTGGGCCAGAGACTCCGGGGTCTTCAGGCCGGAGACTTTGGCGGACCGGAGACTCCGGTGTGCTCAAACCGGAGTCTAGCAGCTTCTGCATCACGGCCTGCTCCTTGTTGTCAATCCTTGGGTGCTTGGTGTTGTATTGGGGCTTCGTACCTGATGATGCATAGGGTAGTTGCATGAAGTAGCACACCATCCAAGGATGTATCAAATTGGCACGAGGAGAGGAGCGAGTTCACCTTAGCTTGTAGGAGTTTGTCTCGGGCACGAGTCATGGGTCCGCTTGGGGGACTTGGTGGTGTAGATGTAGGAGTGTCCACAGGACGGGCTGCATCACTGAGAAACATATTTTGTCCATAGTTTTCTATCAAGTGGGATCTCTACGGACCACCCTTACCTGGTTACGGTAGCCCTCTTCAGCTATGACTCTAAATCAACATGGGTGAAGGGCAAGTGGTATGGACACCATTGTATCACGATGGAAGAAGCACCTGCGCAGATCTGCACTATCCCTGGTATGGTTGTTGCTCTATGTAAACATGCTGAAATATGGTTGAAGCAGACTGCAAAGTTCAGTTTCATGGATGAACGAGGCATCATGGTTCCTCTAACGTGTGACAGTCAGCTAATTGGTTGATGAAAAGGTACGCTTTGGCTTGCATGTTTGAGCTGAATTGTGATGTACTGGCCGTGGAAGCTGCTGCAACTAGGAGTCGCCCTTCTATTCTTAGACAGGGTGGTCGCTCGAACCCAATTAGCTCCTGGTAAGCAAAAGTCTCTTGGGGTTCGCATGTTTGTGCTGAATTGTAATTTTTGTTTTGTTTACTCTGTAGATATTAGGCATTTATGCAACAATCATGTTTCTTTGACAGGAAGCGCCGCAAGGTTAGAAACATGACTACCGGGTCAGTCATTTTGCTGCCGTAAGAAAATAAAAACGAGTGGAGTGATGATGCTGGACACGATTCTAGTGCTTAGTGTCCCGGCGATGCACAATACATGAAGCTAAGAAAATTGGCACCGAGGAAGAGGAAGAAGGCAAGAAATGAAGAAGCCAGTGGATGTGAAGGCTTGACACCCAGGAAGAGGAAGAAGGCTACTAGCAATGAAGATGCATAATAATGTGTTGAACTTGAACCTATATATGTAATTCGGTTAAATTATGGAGCTCTATGCGTGGAACTTGTCGGGCGAAACAATCTACCCACGTTCTCGGAGTAAAATGTACCGCGACTTAGGGTTTGGAAACTCCCGAGTCAGTAGTTGAATCCGAAATTGTGATTGTGCCACTACTATCTGAAAACACGCAGCAGCGGTTCCACAATTGTTGAGGGGCAGGTCTCCAAATTCGATGGAATGTTGGTGCCACAGAAATAAATTATTTAAGATGCTACACTCTACGAAACAACAACTTATTTCAGCTGCTGCACAATGACATGGCAACATAAATATCAATGGCAATCGATAATGCCCAGATGATGAGGAAATGGGTACCACTTTCTGGCATAATCTTGAGCCCGTCTATCTCACCACCTCCCTGCTCATGTATCCCCTGTATCTGGTGAAGCTCCCAGATCTCTAGTAACAGGGTGTACGTGCTTCCACTTTATAAATTGCGGCTGTGCCATTTTCATGTGGCACAATCCACGTAGATTATGTTTAAACAAACCATCATCAGACAAAAGGAAGTAATGGAGGGCTAAGTCAGACTAATGGGCGACCAATTTTTTTCTCCTAGGACTCCGAGACCACTAGTTTAGACCGCTAGGTCAACAAGTACTACTATTAAAACTTAAAAAAGTATGGAGCTCAAGCTAAATAGAACTAGTTATCACATCTCCTTGATCTTCCTAATCTTAGCCCGGTGCGCATCTTCCTGCAAGAGCAAGGATCGAATCGCCTGCTCCTTCCTTTTAGCATCTTCCTTGTACAGCTTCAATTGTTTCTCTGCATTTATCCTCATGCACTTGCCAATAATCGTAGTTGTGAACTACAGGACTTTGGCCTGGTGAAGTTCATTCCTTGCTTGAGTCAGTTCTTGCTCTACTTTAGCCTTCAGGGCCAACGCCACATCCCTCTCCTTCTCGACTTTTCTAACCTTATATTGCACCCTCCTGAGATCTTGGTTAAGCTTGGTTGTGTCAACATCGTCAAATAACTTCATCTCAGTACTCTCAAGAAGTGAGCTGACTATGGATTCTTTCAACTCAACAGTCATATCCCATAGTTTGTCCAGCATTTTCTGCATCAATTTGGGCCACTCTGGATCTACCCATTTGACAACACTGCAACTTCTGTGTTGCAAAATTGCACGATGTCCTTGACACCCTAAAAACCTCTTGCCTGCATTTGTCCTTCGGACGCTACAAATTTAGCGGGCACATATCCATGTTTACATAGCGGAGGACTATCTTCCTCTGCTAAACTATGATAGTCAGAGTCGTACAGCGTCTGGTTGGCCTAACATATCATACGTTCATGAGTAAATAGAGTAGATCTAGCTCAAAATAGATAAATGGCCACATATGTTAGAGATGAGACGGCTCACTAATACATTGCAAATGTATCTATAATTTTTGATGTTCCATGCTTGGTTTTATCCACTTTCTTGTGTTTTGTCCACACTTTGGAGTAAGTGTACTTTTCATATAATTTATTGGACTAACCTATTAACAAGAGCCACAGTGCCAGCTGCCTGTTTTCTGCTATTTTTGGTTCCAAGAAAGTCAGAAAATGAATATTCTCGGAATTGGACGGGACAAAAGCCAAAGTGCCTATTATTCTGGAAGTCATCAGATGCCAGAATACGAGACAGAGAAGGGCTGGGGCCGGCCACACCACCTGGCCACGCGGCCAGGTTTGGCCCGCGCCAGGGGGTGGTCTGGCCGACCCCAGCACCCCCTCGGCCTCTCCTTCCGCCTATATATTGCCCTCGGGACAAAAACCCTAAGTACCCGATCAAAAATCCACGAAAGAGTCTGTAGCCGCCGTCATCTCCATCCCTAGATCGGGAGGGATTTGAAGCTCTTCCTGGCACCATGCCGGAGAGGGGAATTCACCCTGGAGGCCTTCTTCATCATCATGCAAGCCTCCGGTGTGATGCGTCAGTAGTTCATCTCTGGACTACGGGTCCATGTAGTAGCTAGATGGCTGGTTCTCCTCCTTTGTGCTTTCATGTCTAGATCTTGTGAGCTCCGTTCATGATCAAGATCATCTATTTGTAATTCTGCATGTTGTGTTTACGGGGATCCGATGGATATTGAGATGCTATTTCAGATTGATTATTGATTCTATCATGTCTTTGTTATTTGTGATCTTGCATGCTTTCCGTTGTTAGTAGCTATCTTGGCCAAGTAGATGCTAGCAACTCCAAGACTTAGTATTTATGATCGATAGTGGGTTCATGCCTCTGGTAATCTGGGGAAGTGACAGAAATCTCTAAGGTACTAGATGTGATGTTGCTACTAGGGAGAAAACAACAATCCTTTGTTTATAGAACAATCGTATTGTTTACTTTACACGCAATTCGTAAAGCAATAATCTGTTGCGTGCAACTTAATACTGGAGGGGGTTCGGATGATAACCTGAAGGTGGATTATTAGTCATAGATGCAGTTGGATGGCGGTCTATGTATAATGTTGTAATGCCCAATCAAGTTTCAAAGGAGTCAAGATGATTAGTATATGCATGTATTGCTTTCTCGATGTTTGTCAATTTCCCCGCTGTAATTTGTTCACCCAGCATGTTATCTATCTTAAGGAGAGCCACCTCTAGTGAACTATGGATCTCGGTCCTTTCTTTTACATTTAATCTACAAATTGTTTACTGCTTTCTTTTACTTTCTGCAAACTATTACTTCCTTCCATTCGATACGTTTAACCCTTTGTTTTCAGCAAAACCGGTGAGATTGACAACCTCATCGCAAGTTGGGGACAAAGTTCTGTGGTTGTGTTGTGCAGCTCTCCACATTGCTACTAGCACCGGTCGTGCGCCCTGCCAAGGCTCAGCTAGCAACACCTTTGGGGTGTTTCCTTGCTCCTACTGGTTCGATTAAACCTTGGTTTCATAACTGAGGGAAACTTGCTGTTGTGCTCATCATACCTTTCTCTTGGGGTTCCCAATGAGCTCTACATCAATACTGAGCCATCAAGCACTTTTCTGGCGCCGTTGCCGGGGTGTCAAGGACATCTTCACAAGGCGAGTCCCTCATAACCAATCTCTTTACTTTGTTATTTTTGTTTTGCTTAGTTTACTTTTGCTCTGTTTGCTTGTTTCTTTATCAAAAACACACAAAAATTAGTTTTACTAGTTTGCTTTCTTATTTGAAAACACAAAAAAATTATGTCTCCTTTAGTTGTTACCTCCTCTTTAGCACACCATGTTGATCCCTAAATTCACCTTGAAAGATCTTTCAATTGGTAGTGGTTCTATAATTGGGAAAGATAATATTGAAGAATTCTTTAATCATGTTAATAAGCATGAAGATACTGAGGATAGATCCCTTGCAGAACTTGCTCCAAACTATGAGATTGCTGCAGTTTCTTTAATTCACATGTTAGAAGCTAGGTTTGTTAACCTCAACCCCTTAATGCAAGTAATGTTTCTTAAGCTTAAAGAAATTGAGGACCCTGAAAAGTGGGATTTTATTCTAGAAACTTTGTTTAAGGAGTTCTATGATGTTGCCAAGGAAGCTAGAAAAGTCTTTGAACACTTCAATATTCTAGGCCCATCTGTAGATGTTGTTGGTACACGAGAAAAGATGAACAAAACCGAACCTAATGGGAAGGAACCTAAGACACCAATACCATTTAAATTAGTAGCAATACATGAAGCCATAGAAAAGAATCTTGATTGGATTGTTCCTAAAAACCCTTTTGATGAAAATAGTGAACCTAAGAGAATTGAGATAGGATCCTCTAGAACTTATTTGGACGATATACCTTGCATTGTTGAAGATATTTCTAGTATTAATCTTAATGCTTCTTCATTTGAGAACACTTAATTCTTTTTCTTGCTTCTTATGCCTAACTTAAAGGCGTTAAAGAAAAGTACTTATTGGGAGATAACCAAAAAGTTTTAGATGAGTCTTGGACATTATTAATTCAGTAATAACCTCTCCTTATCCTTTTTATTTGCTTTTTGTGCCAAGAGTAACCTCTAATGAGAGAGAAGTAATGATTGGGAAAGTTGCTGTTCCGAAACAGATTTCTGCGCTTCACTGTAAAAATTCGTGTAAAATCTCCGAACGTCTTTTTGAGGCGTGAATTTTTGTGCTTATGACCCACGTTGTTATATAACTTTCGTTAGTTCAACACTTTTTGATTTGCACAACAGAAGGTCTTCGAAAAAATTCGTCTTTACCTGCTGGTCTGTTTTGATAGATTTGTGCCATTTTCTGCATTTGCTTCTTGTTGGTTCCTTTTTGAGTTCTTTTGGGGAATTGAGCTTTTTGAGGTAAGTGCTACAGTATCTAGTGTTCTAATGGAAGTTTATTGGTGTTGGAACTGAACCTTAAGACCTATTATCTTGAGTGCACTAATGTTGCTAATAAAGATTGTGTGAAGTTTTGTATGAAGGAAAATTTCAGGTGTATGGAAGGAATGAGTAATGAGATGAAGGATGGACTAAAGCTCAAGCTTGGGGATGCCACGCGTGTCACCCCAGGAAATATCCAAGAAGTACAAGCGTCAAAGCTTGGGGATGCCCAAGGCATCCCCTTCTTCATCAATAAAAATCCTAGGTTTCTTCGAAACGCTTCATTTTTATTGTTTCATGCACAGTTGTGTTGTTCTTGGAGCATCTTCTTTTTCGTTTTAGTTTTGGTTTTTCGTTTGGTTTGGTTTTCTTAGTTTTCTGAATAAATTGGTTGGACCCCCCTCTTTCATACATTGGTTTTCAAATAGTTTGGTTTGGATTGGAAAAGAGTAGGAAAGTTCATACTTATGTGGTAAAAAGAGCTCGTTTTTGACTGTGGCTTATGCTTTGTCATGCCATGCTTGATATTGTTTTGGCTTTTTGTTTAGTATTATTTGATGTATCATGACTTGTTATAAACAATTGAGATTGCTTAATGTGCCTTGGATGAATCATGCGTTGTTTTAGCATATTAAAGCATAGTATAGTGGTATTCTCTTTTGATGCTTTATTTGGGTTGACTTGGCGCATGCTCACACCATGTTATGACTATCTCAAGTCACCTAAGCCTTTTTGATCCTTTAGTTTTCAACTTGTAGTATCACTTTATGCTTTGATTAATTATGTTTTGAAGCTCTGCATGATTATGGCCATTATTGCTCTCTTAGTTTGTCGCTCCCAGTCTTTTGCTAGCCTGCGTAACCAAGTATGAGTTCCACTCATGCATCCAACTCCCTAAACCAAGTTATTCCAAAGATTCCACCATACCTACCTACTATCATATGCTATTCCAAGTATATTCATGTTTTTTTTACCCTCCAAATTAAACTTGTTATGAGAAAACTAGTGATTAAAGCTCCCACGAACTTGATGGCACACTTTACTTTTTTGCATTTAATAAACTTGAACCATTGGGTCCTTCTTTGTTGCGTATATGCTTGCGCTTTATAAGTTGAAATTAGCAGAACCATGTATCATGGGGAACGCTTTCAACATTGCACTTGTACTTTGTACCCCGTTGATAGCATGTTCTTTTGCTTATGGATCCCGGCGGTGTGAAATAAAAGTGGAACTTGTAAGATCATAGATTTTGTATGTGTGTTAGAGAAACGCCTAGGCCGCTAGCCTAAGTCATGCCTAATCATGGTGGAAACTTGCAGCATCACCATAATGAGCACTCTATAAAGCATCCTCAATAAAAACCTATGCAAATAGCAAATACAAAGATCGCTGAGATGCTCATTGTCTGCTTGCCTTGTCATTTTGATTATGGGATAGCTCATGTATCATGTGCAAGAGGTACCCCGTTGGCGGTTCTTAATGATACACATGTACTTACAATGAAAAGAGCTTACTCGTGACTAAAGTTGAGTAGCATGAGGTTTGGTCTTCATAAGTAAGGGGCATGAGATTTCGGTTTATAACTTGTCAAGCATATCCTGTTAGTAGTGTCACTTTAATCTTAATCACCTTCAATATGCTTATGATAGGGGCAATGAGAGTTGAAATCTGTAAGTACCATAATTTTTGGAAGCTCTTTATGAGACTTGAATCCCTACTTCCTTCTATGAAGGCCTTTCTTCCACCATTATATTCAGTCTCCACCTTCTATCTTTATGCACCTACTTTGAGATCACAGTGCCCATTCTTAGTTCTATGTGCATTGTCCCAAGACTAGTTGATTGATGCATAACTTGATATTGCTTGTTTTAAACTATTTGTATCTAGTCACTCTTATGAACTTTGAAGGTGTCCTATGCATTTATATTTGCTACTCTATGAGGGACAAGCTGAATACTATTATGCTATGTTTTCTTTATGACAAACAAACAAACGTCTTGCAAAGCATTGTTATTCATGAATCTTTTGTTTGTGCCTTTTCATGTTGCATCATAGTTTCTTTGTCTTATTGCTAGAACCTTGTCTTTCATGTTTTGACTGAAGTACTATGATCCCAGCTCTGAATGTTTTACAAATACTCCGATCAAGTCTTTGATGGTGCATGTCACCTCAAAAATTATTCTTTCTTTTTATCACTTACCTACTTGAGGACGAGCAGGCGTTAAGCTTGGGGATGTTGATACATTGCAAATGTATCTATAATTTTTGATGTTCCATGCTTGGTTTTATCCACTTTCTTGTGTTTTGCACACTTTGGAGTACTTTTCATATGATTTCTTGGACTAACCTATTAACAAGAGCCACAGTGCCAGCTGCCTGTTTTCTGCTATTTTTTGTTCCAGGAAAGTCAGAAAATGAATATTCTCGGAATTGGACGGGACAAAAGCCAAAGTGCCTATTTTTCCGGAAGTCATCAGATGCCAGAATACGAGACGGAGAAGGGCTGGGGGCCGGCCACACCACCTGGCCCGCGCTAGGGGGTGGTATGGCCGACCCCAGCACCCCTTAGCCTCTCCTTTCGCCTATATATTACCCTCGGGACGAAAACCCTAAGTACCCGATCAAAAATCCATGAAAGAGTTTGTAGCCGCCGTCATCTCCATCCCTAGATCGGGAGGGATTTGAAGCTCTTCCTGGCACCATGCCGGAGAGGGGAATTCACCCTGGAGGCCTTCTTCATCATCATGCAAGCCTCCGGTGTGATGCGTGAGTAGTTCATCTCTGGACTACGGGTCCATGTAGTAGCTAGATGGCTGGTTCTCCTCCTTTGTGCTTTCATGTCTAGATCTTGTGAGCTCCGTTCATGATCAAGATCAACTATTTGTAATTTTGCATGTTGTGTTTGCGGGGATCCGATGGATATTGAGATGCTATTTCAGATTGATTATTGATTCTATCATGTCTTTGTTATTTGTGATATTGCATGCTTTCCGTTGTTAGTAGCTATCTTGGCCAAGTAGATGCTAGCAACTCCAAGAGTTAGTATTTATGCTCGATAGTTGGTTCATGCCTCTGGTAATCTATGGAAGTGACAGAAATCTCTAAGGTACTAGATGTGTTGTTGCTACTAGGGAGAAAACAACAATCCTTTGTTCATAGAACAATCGTATTGTTTACTTTACACGCAATTCGTAAAGCAATAATCTGTTGCTTGTAACTTAATACTGGAGGGGGTTCGGATGATAACCTGAGGGTATATTATTAGTCATAGATGCAGTTGGATGGCGGTCTATGTATAATGTTGTAATGTCCAATCAAGTTTCAAAGGAGTCAAGATGATTAGTATATGCATGTATTGCTTTCTCGATGTTTGCCAATTGCCCCGCTATAATTTGTTCACCCAGCATGTTATCTATCTTAAGGAGAGCCACCTCTAGTGAACTATGGATCCCGGTCCTTTCTTTTACATTTAATCTACAAACTGTACACTGCTTTGTGTTTACTTTCTACAAACTATTACTTCCTTCCATTTGATACGTTTAATCCTTTGTTTTCTGCAAAACCGGTGAGATTGACAACCTCATCGCAAATTGGGGACAAAGTTATGTGGTTGTGTTGTGCAGGTCTCCACGTTGCTACTAGCACCGGTAGTGCGCCCTGCCAATGCTCAGCTAGCAACACCTTTGGGGTGTTTCCTTGCTCCTACTGGTTCAATTAAACCTTGGTTTCATAACTGAGGGAAACTTGTTGTTGTGCTCATCATACCTTCCTCTTGGGGTTCCCAACGAGCTCTACATCAATACTGATCCATCACTCATATCGAAATCACCGTCCCTGTCATCACAACACGTTTCTTCACCATCCCCCCTTGAACCCATGGTGAGAAGGGGGTGGGGGACTAGGGTGGTTGCGGGGGAGATGACTGGAGGTGCCGTCGTCTTGCGGCTACGATAGGATGGGAGAGAAGTGGGGAAAGTTGCTTTGAGGGGAAGGAAGATAAGTATGGGGAGAAAGAGAAGAAAAGGGGACATGACACTGGCATATGGCCCACGGAACTCGTGACACTCGCAAAAGGGGAGCGCACGGTGTTGCCAGTTTGTCCAGAGCAAGCGGACAGAAAGCATGGCCAATCATGTTGCTGAACAGCCTACTCGCGGATCGCTCTTACGAAGAAACATCCCAATTGTCGAAGTGCCCCTATCGAACGGTATGTAACAATCATCATGTAGAACAACTATGTTAGGGCGTGCCTTCTAGAAGACTCGATCTAACAGCCACCATTGGGGGCTAAAGTTTGGGCTCTCCTAAGATTAGGATCCATGTGGTTAATGAAAAGAACACACATGCAAATGGCCCGGGTGGATCCATGTGGTTTATGAAAAGAACACACAAGCAAATGACTCTAGTGGATCCATGTGGTTTATGAAAAGAACACACATGCAATGACTCTAGTTGTGGTTTATGAAAATAATAAACATTTAATGATTCTAGTTGTGTTTTATGAAAAGAACACACTGTAGGGGTTTCGCGCATGAAAACAATAAATTTTACCCTACGCCCCTGAACCCCTGATGCTGTCAGGGCCTATCTATTAGTAATACAGTAACGGGAGGTGCTTTTTGCGAACTTACCCTTGAAGACCGAAAAGTGTTGTCAACGCTCAAGATAGCATGGTTGATGTAGACAAGTCGAAGCCGACCTCAAGGTCGTGATGAAGTCCTTGCGCTCCTTTGCCTCCAATGACTTGAGTGCCTCAAGTGCGACGCCTCGCGAGGACTTACACATGTCCGGTGCCTGACGATGACTCCCTCTTCCCTGATCCAAGAGCAGTTGTGGAAGTAGAGCTCATGGATCCGAATCTTGTAGCGCGACGGCGCTCCACGGTGAAGATGTCTCTCGTTCGCGTAGTCCGAACTTGGGACCATGGTCACGATAGAGAGAGAGAGAGAATATCAACTGGAGGTCTTCCCAAAAGTGAGAAGACCTTTATTGAATATTGTGTGTATTTATCTAGCCAAATACCTCCACTATATATAGGGTAAAAGGAGGTACTACCTCCCTCAAAGTCCCAAGGTGGGACTAAATGAGAGGAGGGGGAGGGGCAGCCACCGACCGACACTAGTGGGCCCCGCTTGGGGGGCTAGGCCCAGCCAGCCACCCCCTTGCCCCCTTCTCCCTCTCTCCTTTCCCTAATGGGCCCTCTCCCCTCCGGGAACTAGCCCATTAAGCCTTTTGACCTTTTAAATTGATTTTCTCTTTATTAAATAATTATGAATAAATGATTAAATCAATATTTAACATTCATTCACATATTATTCAACCTCCGTGGCCATGGAACACCTTCCACCTCCACTCCGGACATCCTCCGGACTTACCGAAACCTTCCGGTTTTCTCTCTACTATTCTTTGGCGATTCCTCCGATCCTATAAACACTCTGTCTAAGCATCATCAAGACCTTAAGCGTGATACCCCACGGTTCAAGAACACTCCAGACATGGTCGGGACATTCCCGCACCAATGATCGACAGAGGGACCTGGATGGCCATGTGACCCCTGTGTGTTCCACGAAGATCTTACGTCGTTTGAACCGAGACAGTCGTGTCTTATTCCCTTTGTCTCTCAATACTTGCATTGCCCGAGATCTAATAAATGACATCATCATGTCGTGTTCAATCTCATTACCGAACAATGCTACTTGACTCGTTCCGACAAGTGATATCCTTGTGATCAAATCACACGCTGCGCAGCTATTGGATATAACTTCTCCGAGTGGGCCCTTGAGTATCTTTCCGTCACATGGACGATCAAATCCCGCTATTGACATATATTGCCTCTACGGTTTCCTCCGAGTACCTGAACGCACATTTATAACCACTGTATTACCAAGTGGCGCTTGATGCTATCTAAGCACTCTTGGGAGATAGTGATTGATATAGCCTCACGATCTAAAGAATAGTCTACGAGGATCCATTTCTAATCATCGTAACTTGAACTTCGTGACATGATAGGTCACGATGTTTAGGTTGGGTATTAGTTCATGTAACATCCCAAAATTTCATCTGAAATCATCATCATTGCACTCATATCATCATAGCATGTTTTTGCATTGCATTTAGAATGTCCTCCAAAAATTTGGTGCAATTTTGGGCCATGGATAGAAAGATATGATTTATTTTGAAAATAGAATCAAATAAAATGCTATATTACCTATTAAGTCCAAGTAAATACTTTGGATTAAAATAGAAGATAAATATGTTTTACAATACCCTAAAAACCTAGTTTGAGTTTTTACAAATTTTCACAAATTGGTTTGAATCAATTTGAATCCTTAAATCAAATTTTTTGGAGAAAACAGTATTAGAAAAAGAAAAAGAATAAGGAGAAAAAAATGGAGCAGCTGTCAGCTTCTGGCCTTTCGGCCCAAAACCAGCCCACCAGCCCACCCGGCTCTTCCCCTCTCCCCAACTTTTCTTACCGCGCCCCTGACTACCCCCCTCTCGCTGACAGACCGGCCCCACGCCACATCACCCCACCACCCCGTCGTCTTCAACCCCCGCCGTCGAGCAACCCCACTCCCTCTGTCGTTTTCGAATCGATTGATTTCCGGCCGTTTCTCGCAGTAATTCTCCCCGATGACTGCTCCTACTTAATCCTCACCCCCTCCTCATCATTTCCCCTAGTCACCACCCCCAGAGAGCCCCCAGGCTCCCCTAATTCCGAGCTCGAACCGCCGCTCACTGACGGCACTCCGGCGGCAATTCCGGTGAACCCTGGCCGCCCGGCGCCCTCCCCTTTGTCCCATCTATTTCACCATGTCCTAGCGCACCTTCTGACCAAACCACATGTTTTCTTTTGCCCCAGGTCGACGACACGGACCAAGTCCGGCGAACTCCTCTGCCGCCACCATCTGACGATTTTTCCGGTGAGGGCAAGGTTCCCGCCGCTCCTTTTTGGGCACTACTAGACCGTGCAGAACCAGGCGCTTCCCCTAACCCTTTTTCTTGTCTGCTCGTGTACCAGATCGACGCCACCGTCTCGTGGCCGTGATCTCTGTCGTCGACACCACTCCGGCGAGGAATACTGAGCGCAGCGGAGCTCCCCTCTCTCCATCGCGACCACCGACCAGATCGCCGAGACCACCGCAAGCCCTCAGTAAGACTACCTTTTCCCCTACCCCTCTAGAATCGCCGGAGCGCCGCTCACCTGACGTGCCGCCGCCGCGCGCCATCGCTGGTGTCGCCAGTCTCCGGCGAGGCGTTTAGTAGCCGTTCGATCAAATCCTAGCGGATAGGATTAGATCACTTATCGAAAGGGTACGGGCAAATCAGATCCGTCCGCAGTCACTTAAGATCTGACGGCCCACAGCGATCGATCCGGCCGAACCAGTACCAGCCAATAGGAAAGCGCCACGTCGCCAGGCTATTTCGTTTAAATAGAAAATTAGACTGATTTAGTATTTAACTTAGAAATTCAATAACTTTTTATCCACCAATCAGAAAAATACAAATTTGGTGTCTATGGATTCAGAAAAATGAGACCTTTATCATGGAGGCCTTGTTTCACACTTTTGCCTCTGAAAAGAATTATAGGCAGAACCTTTTTAGGAGTATTTTTCTCACAAAAATTGTTCTCTAATTTATTTTTGAGTATTTCTTATGCATTTAGATGAAGTATTCTATCCTCAGTACTCTTGACTCTGTAAATTATAGAATTGTGATCATATCATTGCATTTTGCATGCATTCATGTCCTTGTAATGTTTTATTGATTGAATTATTGTTGTTGAATTGATCTTGTGTAGATTGTGTGGATTGTGAAGTTTGTTGCTGTGAGGATTGTACCTATTCCCCTAGCTACCAAGGCAAGTGATATTTCATCCCATGTCCTATTATTTTCACTATTGCACTATTGATATTTTTGGTAGATCTTAACATGATAGAACTATTCCTATGTTACTATACTATGCTATGCTATCCTACAGATTATATCTTGGTAGTATTCCCTAGTTAAAGGACTTTGTATGCTAGAATGCTTAGCTATGCTAGTAGAATTTGTGGGTGGAAAATACATATCAAGATAGTATGGAAAATATTATTTTTGTTTGACTAAGAAAACAACTATTATTAATGAAACACCTGGGTGGATTGGGACTTGCTTGGATTATGTTGAGTGGTTACTCAGGGGCCATGTCTATGGTCAGCTGGTGTATCACACTTGTGGATGGCCACCCAGGAACAAAGAGATTGGAGACATTCTTGTCATGAAGCTTCCAGTGCAACCACATGGCATATGGGCTCTGCCTTGACCAACTAAGTTGCAAGAACTCAGCTAGACGGACAGAAGGTGGTAGATGTGATAGGATGGAACGCGTCCGTGGTGGTCTGAGGGAATGCTTCTGAAAGGTCTTGTCTCGATGTATGTCGAGTCTTGTGGGGAAAGTGCACCACCTCTCGAGAGGGTAAAACTAAGTACTTAGCCGTGTCCCCGGTTATGGACAACTTCTGAGCCTCAAGACAGTGAAGTAGTTCAATAATCTCCTCATCCAAATTTCTCTAAGTTAAAACTTGTGGGTGAACATGGGTAATGGTCCAGTGATGTCTATCATTGGTACCTTATAGCTTGAATGAAAAACTTCTTCAAAAACTATAAGTTAAACTAATTTTTGGAAAGCCAGCCATAACCCCACTTAGCCATATATTCATGTAGTGGTTGGATTATACTAAGTATCTTTTGGTATCACTTGCCAATACAATTCCAAATGTATTGACCCTTGTGGCTGTAACTTATTATATTGCAGGAGACTCTGATGATGAGTAGGGTTGCGGGTCTACACTCGACATGCTTGCCTGTGGCACATGAAGACTAAAGACTCTATTATTATTATGCTATGTATTGTGAACTTGTGTCTTAGCCTTGGGCTAAGTGAGTTGTAAGAACCATTATACTCCTGGATGTGCGATGTAATAATGACCTTTGTTTCTGTGTACTACATCTTAAACTATGGGTGCTAGCATTTCGATCCAGGGACTAGCACTGAAATCACAGGGATCTTACCTTATCATGGTGAGATATTACAGTTCATCATCTCATTCTCAGAATGAGTTGACTCCATTTCCAACCTGCATAAATGCCACATGATCAGGAAACTTGATCATCTGTTGACCAATGAACCAGTGATTAGAGTTTCACTGGGAACTCCTAGTTGTTTATATATCACACGTGTATTTATGTTTCCACTCAATACAGTTATAGCATGATATAAAACTTAATCATAAACTATATGAAATATGGTAATAGTCCTTATCACTATTTGTCTCTAGGGCATATTTCCAACAGTCTCCCACTTGCACTAGAGTACAAATACACTAGCTGCATTTGTTCTTAATCATTGGCACCATATATCCGGTACCCTGAACATGCTTGCTCATGGAAGAGGCTAAGTCTTGGGTCTGTACTTTACCGTCCCAAATCCTTTGCAGCTTACTAATGTCACCTTGATTAAAATTAATACTTTATCATCACATGATAACATTTGTGTGTATGCATCGTCGCTATGGCAGCAGAACGAGGCCTGATTCCAGGAGCCTATAGTGACTTTAGATCAACCTCGAGGGCTTTCTCATGGGCACTGTGCCCTGGGACACATCATTCTACGTTAAAAGCGAACTAGCCCCGCCAAAACATTATACAACACCTTAGATGGAACCCGTATCTATTATTATAAATGTATTCATCGAAACACTAGTGCACTCTGTGCAACTTTCGATGTTTTGTTCACCTTGCTTCCTACTTGACTTTAGTCGGTATTTATAGGAGTTTCCAACATATTCCCTTATAACATAACCCTTTATGTTTTAAGATATGTCATCCTTTACGGATTTGGAAAATATGTCTACAGTTCTCTATTAGACACTGTGGACAAACTTAGCTCAACGCGTTGTGATTCAAACTTAATCACTTTTAAACGTTCTTATCGGATCATATATTATGTTAAGTTATCATCATGGTTTTCTAAGATAGAACCTATGTCTTAGCATAGTGGATGATGATCATCCTTTTCTTTCTTTCAACCATTGATGTTAAACTTAATACTATTCCTAATTTGGTTTATTAAGGACCAGTTCCTTAATTAACTTCTATTTTGAAACCCTTTTCAGAATCCCTTAAGGAATACTACATAATATCATAGCACACTTATTATCAACTTCTACCCTTTATAAATCATCATTTATCGGTACTTGCACTTTTATTCTTAATGTGTCGAATACACACTTAAGAATCACTCATATAAGCTCCCACTCAAAATATGTTTCTACCATATTTGGGTATGAGTTAGTACTCTTACTCAAACTATGTTCCTATATATTTGAATTTGAGACTTATATTGCTCCCACTCAAAAATATGTCATTCACATATTGTTTTAGGAAGACTTCCCTAGCTCCCACTCAATTTCATGCAAATTTCATATCTACTCACTATTTTGACCAACTTCAAAATCTTTGATCAAATATCAAACTTGGAGATTTACTATGACATACTAGTACTTTTACTAGTCTTAAATCCACTAGACATTTAGCACACTTGAATCAAATTCATTTGAATTTGTCCAATATTTGACAAATTGTGCTTTTGTCATTCACCCCCTTTTTCCACTATGGCTTTGCAGTCATTTGGGAAAATTCCAAGTAACCCTTTTTACTTGTGAGATTCAACAATGAGTTGCTTTCTAATCTCAAGTGAATTTTGCTTCTAGGATTTCTCATAATTCTAGTTTACCATTATTTCCTTAGTAGTTCGTAGGTATGTCATATTCCAAGAATCATGACAAATAATTCACAAATGTCTCCATACAAGATATGAATTACATTTTGAATCCTACTTCATGTAGTGAAAACACCAGTGGGAAAACACAATGATCAATATCATTGATTCTTTCCTTTGTGAAGAGAATCGGTCAGGAACGTTTTCCATTGCGCTTCTCAATACTCTGATGCAGGGTTTTGAATCCTCATCGTGTTTTTCACTATCTTCCAATTGTTCCATAATCGAGAAATATCACTGAATGTGAACTTTCTCGAAAATGCACCAAAAACCAAGCATACTAGTTTTGCTTCTCTTTTGGTTTCAGCTATGGATTTCGTATTCAAAGTTTCCAATGAATACTCTACAAGGATTGGTTATATCAAATAACCCTAAAACTTTCACGAATTCAGGTGGTTCACTATATATTCTAATTGAGTGCTAACTATTTCTAACTAATGGTCTCTACATGTACACTACAATGATTTATTTGGTGTCATCTATTCACCCATTTTGATATCTAATATCACATTGTGATGCTTTGCATTTTGATATTTAAAAATGCTTTTCATTTCAAAATTTCTGTATGCCAATCTTATAAAGTTGAATTTCATTACTATTGATCAAATCATAGTAATTAGATTCTCTTTTATATTTATACCCTTTGTTGATGAAACATTTTGATAAAATCAAACAGTTTCATACACATGTTTCTTTTTGGTAAACTTCTTTACACATTTAAACAATCATATAATGATAATTGCCATTTTCGTTAAAACACAATACATCGAATATGTATTTACTTTTAACAATTCATTAAACACTTTGTATTCAAGTAATACCCAGTGTTCAAGTTATTTTGCCGAACTTAGGTATGATTTATATGTGATAAGAAATCGGATGACTTTCACGTATTATCAACATAACTTCGAATTTAAACCATGGTTTCATTCATTAATGAATACATCATTAAGTTGGGTATTTTAAGGCATTTCAATATTTTACAAATGTTCATGCATTATCAATTAGTTTCAAACAACAAGAATAATTCACATATAATCAAACAAGATATGAACACAAATAGAAATCATCCATAAAAGTAGAACAACTATTTGTTACAAACTGATATGAATAACCGTCTCACAAAGTGTGAGACACACTAAAGAAGTTCATAATATTTTGATTACAATAACTATCCAAAACATAAACTAAATGATAAATGTCGAGGGAGAGCATCGTCGGCCATCATCATGCTCGCCATCAACACGCAATGTCACCTCCTCTCCAGGAAGCACCTCTCATGCAGAAGGACCTGTTTTCTGCAAAACATAACAAGTATCAAATATACTTAACACTACAAATGTGTTTGCAAGATTATAACATTTATAAAATTGTATATCAAATATATACCTTTGTCATTGATGACCTCAGCAACATTTGGTTCTACCAACACATTCCTGAGATGTGTTATGAACCGGTGGAACTCCATTGATTCGCGTCGCCTCTCATAATGCAAGCCTTGACTTGTGCTTGGTAGCTTGGTGGCAGCGACCGCAGCACAACGCCATTTGCAAAATAGCCCGTCATCCATCTATCCAGGAAGTATGCAAGCCTCATGTCCACATCATGCATGCGCTCCAAGTGGTTGTCAAGTGATGAGTTCTCCTCCATCTTAATGGAGAGGAAGTCTCCCATTAGCTCATGCTCCCATATGCGTGCTTGTTCCATGAAAATTGTCCTAAGCTGTAGCATTACCGTACGAGGGTTAACATCACCCACGAAAGGCCATAGCTCGTCCACCATTCCGAAACGCATCGTAACTGAAATGAAGGAGGCAATCTCCCGACGAAGATAGTGGTCTTCCCGCTGCTCTAGGGTCTCTAGGTCAATGGGCTGATCCAAATCCATCCCGTCGAGTATGTAGTCGACCACGTCATTCTCGCTAAGGAGAACGTAGAGACACGCAACTCATATAGAGAAGGTTGATCCATTTAATCTGAGCTTCTCTCCTTCTAACCAATCAATCGTCAACAAGAAAGGTGGCATCAGGGAGAACTTTTCTATATTTGCAATTGCAAAAAGGAATTTAGACTAAGTTTATAATTAAATGAGTTAAAATAACTTCACTCAGAAACACATATCCTCATAAGAGTTCCTAGTGATAACATGACCCCTATCAGCCACATCTCCCCCGATCGTCACGGCCATCAATGTGGGTTCAAGGGTGGACGCTAAACGTCAGTCACATCATTCATGTGACTTGTGCTCGATCTTTCGACCATCCGCATTCCGAGGCCATGTCTGCATATGCTAGGCTCGCCAACTCAACCTTAGTGTATTCGTTGTACAATATGTCTTACACCCACTATATGTGAACATAGATATGTCTGACACCCACGCCTGTACCGTGGATCGCCTCATACCGAAGAACTTTCTTAGTGGTGCACACTAAGGGGGAACACAATCGTTGGTAATTTTAACAGGGATAATCTTATTACGCTATCGTCGAGTACCCAATACTAGCACACAATAAGATATACAAACAATAACATTGAATGTAAATGCGATGTGATATGGTCCTTCACGTCGTGATCTTCATCCGTCATCACCGGATTCCGGCGTCAAGGTTCCGGTGTCGTAGACACCAGGGTACCGGTGTCTTCTCGGTGTGGTAGTCCGTCATCTCCGTGAATATCTACTACTACGTAACATAAGGTAATCACTTTACCTTTGCCACAACCATATCACAAAACAACGCCCCCTGCAAAACAAAGTTAGATGCCTCTACTTTATCTTTGCATGTTTTACGTGGCTGAATGGGATTTCGCATAAGAACCGTTCTTACCTACGAACTTTCAGCACAACGCTGATCAAGTAGTTGTCTCTACTACACCCCTTTTGGGGTCCTCCGTTGCAAATGGCATACCAAATAATGCGAGAGAGACAGACACCCCCCTAAGCCACTTTATACGGTACAAGCCATATGGCAAGCGTGGACCAGTCTCGCGAATAAACGCGTAAAGTTGGTTGGAGCCGCTTCATCAAGCATTACTGCGGTATACACAAGTATACGTGGGAGGGTAACAACTAAAAGATCAACGCCCACACGCTACATCTCGTGTGTTCTACCCGTACTAGTATTACTACGCATAAAGCAGGCTCACTACAATATACTAGTATTACTACGCATAAAGCGGGCTCACTACAATAGGACAGAGCTTTGGTAACACACGCTTGTGTTACTTTAGGTCCAAAAGTGTGTTACTGACATGTGTTACGTTAGGCCATGTTACTAAGTGGTGTCCGATGTCACACGTAGTAGATGTTCCTATAAGTTAGAAAGTGTGTTACAACTCTACTATAGTAACATGTACAATGTGTGTTACTCCATATGGTAGTAACACGTTTTTGTACCTATAGGAACACAAGTAGTAACATATCTTTATAGGTTGAGTAACACAACCAGTAACACATATTTCTACATATAGTAACAAAGTTTGTAGCACATGTTATCAAATACTGTAACACAATAATTGATGATCGTCAATCAGCTAGTAACACATCTGTGTACATAAAGTAACAGTATTATTAACATTGCACTATAGTTTTTATAATTATGAAATAATGATAGAACATGATTGATATTTCTTGCAATATACATTCTATTATTGGGTCCCTACACGTGACAACGTTCAAATAATGCCATCATAGTAGAAAATGGATTACCAAAGTGCGCGCGCGCACAGACACACATTCCCTCTAAGTTCCCCATATATAGCATTACAGGATACACCATTTTCCACATCCCATCTCAATTACGAATTTCAAAGGAAAAAATAAGTTTGATTGATAATGCCATCATAGTAGAAAATGTGTTACCAAAGTGCACACACACATACACGTATACATTGTTTAATATTATACATGAGAAAGGGGACTATACTCCTAATTACATGTCACTATTCTACCAAGAAACATTCCGAACATTTTCGTCACCAATACACCATTTGGTTGTCTGCATGCACTAAGTACCGCAGGGATCTAGTGAAACTGAAAGCCTGCACATGGAAAGCAATGCTTAGTTTAAGAGTCTTATAGACATCAGTAGCATTTTGCATCACTTTGATATATGAACTCTAATCTATTATTATATTACATCTTGAGAATGGTTAGCATGCAAACAGTATAGCAACCAACTAGTCGTAGCATATGCAAGTGACAGAATAACATGTTCACTCAGTCGAAGGAACAATTTTCCTTTCCCTTAGTAAGTCCAACTGCCTATGGCAACCTGGACAAGTTATACATAGTGTAATATAACGTTCTAGGCTTCAGAATGTTTGCATAAGAGAAAGAGACATTGGTAAATTCAACATACCACTTGATTATATATCTTGAGATCCACAATACGAGCATCTTGCAATCTGTAACCATCTATTTGACTTCTAAATCATAAAAATCTATAAAACATAAATATAGCTATCTAGTGTGAGCATTTTGCAGTCCATATCAGGTTTTAGCTGATTTTGGCCCCTCCTACAGTGCAGTACAGATCAGGTTTTATCTGATTTCAGCCCCTCCTACGGTATGATTTGCAGTTTTTCTTCTATTCAATAAAAGACAGTGTGATCATTCAATAAAAAACAATATTTAGCTGTGTAAATTAAACACTAATATGTTTAAAATGATTCCCTATAATTTCATAAATACGTAAGCAATCTGCTCCTTTTGTCTGGATGAAGAAATGACATATTAGCATCAACGTTACCTATTTCCATTGTCATCTTGACAACACTTTGGTCAATCTGTATATTCTGAAAATTAATCCATAGTGATCTGCATAGGTGAATTGTATAGAATACCAAATGGAGTAATCAATATCTCCTAATAAATAAAGCAAACTACATGAAGATTGCAGCACGGGGGAACTTTGTGAATTATGAAGGAATAATTGTGCTTGTTTATAGAACTAGAAGAAGTCATCTTTGTAGTGGCCATCAGAAAGGTGTTAAGAACAGTGTTTTACAAAGTAAGAATAATCATGCTTTTTAATATATCTACCAAAACATTCCAGTCTATCCATTATTCCCCTCGTGATGCCTATCAGTTATGTACTCTCTTCATCCCAAAAAGGATGTCGCTAAATTGTCTAGATTCATATGTATCTAGACTTATTTTAGTGTATATAGACAAGCGAGTCTATCCAAAACTGCGACATCCTTTTTGAGACAGGATGGAGTATAACTAATGTGAATGAATTCAAATGCATGCCATGTTTCGGTATTAAGAGTGGTATAGTGTTTATCCATTCAGAAAAGGATAACAGAGGTAACAAATACGAAGTATACTATTCTTTAGATAAGCAGGCACGTGATAGAATAGAAGATTTCAAATTAATTTAGGAAGAATATATGTAGAATTTACTAATCCATAGAAGAGCTAGCCGACTCAAATTTCTGTCCATGTCCTGAACTCAGACGATGTAGATGACGACACAGCAAGATGAAATACCAGCTCTTCGTCCCTTCATAGATGGAACAGAGCAACGCCCAGTGAACCCCTATTCGATCTACCTCGCGAATCGCGATGCTCCTGACATGCCCACCGCCCCAATGCCCTGGACAAGACCAACAGAAGAGAAAATCAATGTTTGGATCTCATGATGAGATAGATTAAAAGAGTGCTGACCTGTTAACATACGATCCCGGCAACTCGGCATCAGATCAACGAGAAGGCACAAAAACGAATCTAACTCACTGTATTCCATTAATTGCCGATAGGTCTGGAGAATCTAGATCCCCATGAGTTCTTGGCCTCGATGAAGACCACTACCGCCTCGCGATAGCTGCCGTCTTCCTCAAGTTCGACGGGGCTGTAGTGCTGCACGGAGAAGAGAGGAGGAGGGGCAACGCCGATGGGAGAGGGGTGGTTCTGGGTCCCAGAGAATTAGGGGCAGCCGAGAGTTCACGGGCGGTGCGGAGTTGAAACCGCTGGATCTAAACACAATTACTCCCCGCGTACGACTTAGAATTTTTTCCTCTATGCGCTTTTCTTTCCTATGTCGTTTGCACTTCGATTTATTGTCTCCCGTGGACTAGGACGGCCGGACTTGCTTTTATGTTGGCCCGAGTGTCACTCTGTTTTGTTACTGCACTTGCACTACACGTGTGTTCAAAATATTGTTTTCCCCCCAAACAAACTTAGATATCATCTTGCTAACCGCTAAGCATAAAAGGGAAAAATCGAGGAGGACTTAATAACTACTCCCTCCGTTTTAAAATATAAGATGTTTTAGTTTTGTAAAAGGAGTATATCTAAAACCTAGACACTAAAAGAGGTTTAGATACACTTCATTCACAAAACTAAAACATCGTATATTTTGAAACGGAGGGAGTATGTAGCATAGGACGATGATGTTCTATGGACTTTCAGATCATATCAACCTAAGTACTCCCCCGTCTTCAAAAATATTTTGTCTAGATATATATTTATCTAGATGCGTTTTAGTGCACTGATACATGCAAATTTAGATAAATTTATGACATCTTTCTCGAAATAGAGGAAGTTAGTACATGTGAAACAAAAACACGTGCTAAGCATAAAGAATTTTTTTGAGGAGGTAATAATAACTATTTGGCTTAGGATCGATCTATTGTGTGCTTGGGCGTTGATGTTGTATGGATTTTCAGATCACACTAGATCATGTAGGCGCGCGTTGCTGTGCCCGTTCATTAGGACAATAGATTATTATGAATTGATGAAAATATATTCGATAACATGTTTCAAAGTATCAAGTCATGTTTTGGACTATATTTGATAATGTATGCTCTTATAAGAGCAACTTGCATGTACCCCTACATAGTGAAATTCATTTGCATTTTAAGCTAAAATTCTTCATAGGTTTATTAGTGGTTTATTGGAAAGATATCATGGAGGGTCAACAAAGAGAGAATACGTGTGATATGTGAATGTTCTACATTGTTCAAATTATTTTTAGAATCATTAATTTTTGTAATCCTTAATACTGTTCTTCTGTTCTGATTTTTTTTCACGAATGATGACTTCAAAGATGGAAAAGAAACTAAATACAAAAAGTAATTTACATATACTGTCATAATTTTAGAATCAGTACCTTTGAGTTGCAAAAGAAGCACACCAGTCTAATGCTGAAGAAATCAGCCAAAACGGTGCATAAATCAACTCAAACGGGCCAAATCCGAGCCCTATAAAAACAAACAGCAGTGGCATGGAGTTCGGAGCAGATTCTCCTGCCCCGTCACCGCAATCGACCTCGGACAATTTACAATGGTGCAAGTGACATGGATATAAGTATAGCAATGACAAACATTTATAATAATAAAGCGTATACTATTAAGCGAAATTAGTGATGTAATTAAGGAACTCACCTGTCCAGCAGCCATTGGTAATACCGAGTCCAACAAAACCAACAAGATGAAAATTCAACCAATCACCAGGAAGCAATAGAATGTAAGCAGCTGAGCTAGAACAAGCAGAACCTGTAGAGAAATATATTTCTGATTTAGAAAAGATGACAATTGTTATCTGAAGAACATGGGTATTTCGTTTGGAAATAGAATCAATCTATCCGACTACCATTAGACCTGGAGTTTGCTATCGAGTGGGAGTAGCATGGACAGAAACTGAGGCAAGAGATTTTATAGAACATGTAGGCAGTATAGTAATGTACCATAATCATCTGCCACCGTCAATTTGTGCACCATGGCTGCCATTAGGGATTTGCAAGAACTGAAAAAGTAACACGGTCATAAAGATCAATTAAGTCCGGCGCATCAGGTCGCCATGAATGGGGAGGCGGGGGCAGGATCTATACCGCATCCGCAGGAGAGATCGATGGTGGCTCCAGATTCTGGCCTGCGTTTGAACGGATCAAGAGGTGTGCATCTGGTCTCGGTCGGTCGAATCTCGATTGGAGTCTGCTGCATGCCCGCTCTAGATTTCGGCTTGTGGTCCAATCGATCGGGAGGTGTGCGTCTTGTCTGGGTAGTCGAATTTACATTGGAGTCTGCCGCCGCATCGTGTGTCCTCTTCAAAAAAAATCGGGTGGTTCCGTATGAGCAAGAAGACCCGGTTTCCATTGGAGTCTACTGCAGCATGTGTCCTCTTCAAAAAACAATCTGGTGGTTCTGTATGAGGAGACCCGGTTGTCGAAAGGTGGAGTAGAGCGGGCCGAAATAGTACACGTTCTAGCCCAATTAAGCATAGAAAGTCTTTTTGATTCCAGAAAATCGTCCCTAAGGAATAATTCGGCCCACGCGGGAGCTGAGGATCATCCAACGGACAGAATAACGTGGGGCGCGATCGGATGGCCAAAACTGCCTAGTTAGTGGGAGGCCTCCTTCTTTACTCAGTTTTAATATCCCTAATAACGTGCTGTGGTATGCAAAATTTTCAATGGAACTACGTCTCGATCTGGCTTGCGGATTTGAATTTCAATAATAGCTGCATTTACTTGAACCTATTTACAATCACAAAACTTTATACATTGGTTATTGTAAGGGAAAGAGGCTATCATGGATAGTAGCGCGAGTGAAAATATCATCTCACTAACATGAAAATTTTATATTTCATATAGTGGAAAAAAGTTTATTTTGGGATCATTTGAATCCGAGGTTGTATGCAAAGTTGACAATATTTCATCTTGTTCACAATTTGTCTCACAAATCTAATGTCGACATTGGTTACATATTATTGCGGGCTAAGTTAACATAATGTAGTTTTATTGATTGTTTTCTGTCAATATAAAGAGTCGTGTCTCCGCACAAAAAAAGAGTTGTGGGTTCCGGTGTTGGTGAAAAAAAGGATGCATAATCAGGTTTGCATGTTAGGTGCCCATATGCTAGGTGGTCCTGTATGTCAGATGCGTTAATTGCCGCACATTTGTCTGTCGTTTGAATTATGCACCGTGCATTGACATGTCGGTGAAGTTCACATGTGGATGTCTTGTCTTATGAGCGTGGTCTATTTGTGAGACACACACGGGCCCGTGATAGCGAGTCCCACATGTCACGTGGGACCCCATGTCTATTGGTTTCAGTTCAATTATCCGTCCTACACTAACATGTCGGTCTAGTTCACATAGCGTGCATGTGAGGTGGGTCTATCCCACATATCAGACACGTGGGCTCGCGCGAGAGAAGACCGTACATGTTAAGTGGGACCACATGTTCATTGGGTTAGCGGGTCCTAGTTGTGAATATATTCAAATAAAAAGTCAGTGGCTCGATGTGTTATGGTATTGGTTATTTAGTAATGTTCTTGGTATAAAATTCTTTTCTTAATCCCACGTGGGAAGCTGTAACACTAGGTACCAAAACACAGTTTTGTGTTACTAAAGTCATATTTTGTAGCAGATGAGGTGTATCACGAATTTATATGTTACTGCAATAAGATATTTGTAACACCTTTTCATATGCTACCTAGTAGGTGTTACTATCTATGCTTGTAACATAACTGATGCGTTACTGCATTTTACTTGTAGCACATGTTTTCATGTGTTACATGGTTGTGTTACCCAAACTCTGTCATGTTGTAGTGGCTCATCTACATCAACCATGCTCTCCTGAGTGCCTCAAGTGCGTCAACTCGCGGGGAGTTACACACGTCCGGTGCCTGATGATGACTCCCGTGTAACACCCCTAGTTTTAGTAATAGGAATTAGGGTTTGATTTGTGCATAGCATGAGCATCATCTTCTTTAAATAAATGCATGGAAGAAAAGAAAACCCTAAAACTCTAGTTTTTATCTCTCTCAAAACAAGTCAAAATGGTTTTGATAATTTGAAAAGTACAAAAGTTGTGAAACCCAATTGGTTATAAAGGGTCCCCATAGTATTTTAAAGGTTTACAAAAAGGCTCTAATATTTTTGAAATATCCAAAATAGGAAAGAAATTGAAATACAATTAGAAAAGAGAAAAACATAAAACATAAAAAGATAAAGGGTTTTCTGAAAAAAAATAGAGCAGCAGCCCAACTCTCTTCCCCTCCTCTCCGCCGCGCAGTGCAGCCAGCAGTAACAGTTGCACAACCTTCTCCTCAGCCCACCTGTCCCGTACCTCTTCGCTTTTCTTTTCCTTTTCTTCTTCCTCCCGACAGAAGGACGACGACGAGTGAAGCTCATGCGTGTCTCTGCCTCTGCCGCTCGCCGGTGCTGTGATGCCCGCCTCACCAGGATTCATGCTACCGACACTGTAGATGTCTACAAGTACCCTCTCTGCTATAGAGATGAACCCTAGATCGACTTCTCCCCTGAATTCCCCTCTGGTTGGAACCCTAGCCGTTGCAGGTGCTCTGCCAACCCGGCATTCCCGACCTCGTCGAGCCTCGGTAAGACCACCGTCAGAACCGCCACTGTCTTCTCATTCTCCTCGTCCAAGCTTGCAAGCCGGGAAAGCCCTAGGTGCTGCAATTGATAGCTCCTTCCCGAAGTCTGGCAGCCTCCGTCGTTAATCGTCGTCGTCTCCGATCGCATCTCATCTCTCCGTCGCGCATATCACGCTCAAGGTGAGATGCTGAGCTTCCCAATACCCTCATCTTCCTCTCTCTCTCCCTGGTTTGTCCCCGCGTCAAGCACCCGAAGCCGCCGTCATTCATCCCCGCCAGAAGCGGTGCTCCGACGACCTTTTCCGAGCGGCACCGCCACAGTTTGGTTCGCCTCGGCCTCCTCTTTCCAACGCCCCCAACCGCGCCAGCCCACGTCATCCCTAGCACTAGATTCGACCTCTAGCTGAGAGCAGCTCCATTGCTAACGTCAGCATGATGTCAGCATGGCATCATTAATTCCTTTTCTTTTATTTAATTCTTTTCTAATTTGTTTTATGGAATATTAATATGACAGGTGGGCCCTGTCTGTTAGGGTTTTATTCTTCTTGAAAATGATTTCTGAAATTATTAAACTTCTGACATGTGGGTCCAGCTAGAAATAATTTATATAATATCCAAAAATGTTTAATTGTTTTAATAATGATTTAAAATGGATTAAAAATGAGAAAAATCATAACTAATTCATTTTAAATCAGAAAAATATGTATAATATATCAAAATATTTATAAAAATGAGATCTATCCAATAGACTCATATTAATGCATTGTTAAGCAACTTACATGACAAGTTTAATTAGGAGAACAAAATAATGCCTCTCATATGCATCAGGGGTTTCTCCGAATTAGGGTTTTGACCCCTCGGACTCCGTTTAAAATGACCAAGTATGTTCTAGGGTTCATTTTAATACACTTTAACTTGTCATATCATCATCCTTGCTTGAGCATTGCACATATGCCATGTGTTGATTGTTGTTTTCCTTTCTGTTGTTTCTGCTTCTTCTCGGTAGACTTCGGAGTTGATGTGAGCAACGAGATCGAGTCCAACATTGAAGACCGAGATCAACACCATCGAATGTTATCGACGAATGACGCCAAGAAGATGAACCTCAAGTTCTATATCCGAGTATCAATTGGCAAAGGCAAGCAAAGCCCCACACATGATACAATCCTATGATTTCAAAGTATTTTATTCTTGTCATGTGCATACGATTCCAAAGTCTTTTATCGATAGATATATCAATCCTATCTGATGCATGTTTCCTTTATAGCCTATATTCCCTGGTCCACTCCTCCTAGCGTAACTAGGGTTTGGATTATGAGCTTCGCTAGAGCTTTTATATCCGTTGCGCTTAGCCATGCTTGGCTATTACCGCTGATCCATCTGGTTGATGAATCAGAGCTGCGAATGAATCTAGTATGACAGGATGACGTGGTATGATCAGAGATGAAGGTTAAACATGCTAAGGCTTGTATGGGAGGCCACGGTGGGTTGTGGTTTTTGCAGTCCCATACTTGCCACTACTAGGACCTGAGTTCTTGCCTCTTGAACCAAGACGAGCGTACATCCACACGGGGGCCTGGAAACCCCCTCGACCAACTAACTTGCCTAGTAGATTCCATGAGTCACATAGTTCGGGCGTTCCATTCGACATATGCATTTTGGTTGTTCTCGAAGGAGGCGAAGGAGGTGCATTCATACAGGTAGGTAAGCATGGCCAGGAACAAGAGAGGCATGGCCTCCGTAATCTTGAACTCTGCGCACATCTCTAGGGACCGACTTCAGGACTGGACCAGTTACGACGACATCTCCTTAGGGCATGACTCATGGTCTCGAAGAAAGCAAGGTAAAGGTAGTGTCCATCCGCTCTCTGCCAGCCTTCCAAGGAAGAGGGCTAATAATATTTGGCATTAAGAGGAGGATGGTACGTGTGGGTAAAGTTGTGTACCCCTGCAGGGTATTAATCTTTTCGAAAAGCCGTGTCTACGGTTATGGATGACTTGGGAACGGATTCTAAGATCATAGAGAATAATAACCTAATCGTAAAACTTGACAAGAGATATGAGGTGTGCTTAAGGATGCTTCCTTAGGGATCGAGGGGGTGATCCTAGTTAGTAGGTTCAGCTGATAAAGATTCGGTGGACATCAAAAGAAGATCAAAGCTAGAGATATCGCTTTCTTATCCCCTTTCAAATGTTCTACTTAGTCGAGCTTCTCCTACCTATTTTACAAACAAAGTTAGCTTTATGCAAATGAACCCCAGTAGCCATAAGACTTGCGGAGTACACCCTATAGTCAGCCTTGCTTTGTTGATACTTTTGCAGCAGGTAAGCGTTACCACAGAAGGTGAGTTTGTTACAAGATCGACATCGACGAGTAGCTTGGGGTTCTCGGTCGGCAGCCTGGAATCTATGGATTGGGACGTCATCGTTATGCTTCAGGCCTCTTAGGCCATTTGTTAAGTTTGCTATACTTAATAGCATAATTTGCCTTCCATTGTTTGATGTTTGTGGTTAGTGACCTCTTCTTGTAATATTTGGTTCTTCGCTCAGTTATGAGCTTGCTGTAATAATTTTTGTGTCGTAGGATCACTGTAATGTTACCGATTCTTTCTCTGTACGCTTTTCAGATTTAGGTTAGGCTTATATCACACAGAGGTCTGGGATTTGTCTAGCCTTAATCCCGGGGGTGTCACAGGTTTTGGTATCAGAGCAGTACCGACTGTAGGAAAACATTTCTACTGGTCGATGTTGAGTCTAGTGCTTGTGAAAACTATTTTAAAGCTGAAAAGTATTTATGAAAACTCTAGTATGCTTCTTTTTCTCCTTATCTAGTTTCGCTCTAACTCTAGGTCATCTTATCTTTTGTTGATTTGGAAAAGATTTTACTATCTCGTCTCGTTTTTCAAAACTTAGGTGCCTTTTTGGCATGATGTTCTCAACAAGTTGACCTAGTGTTGAATTCTCTAGAGTCAGTTGTGTGTGTTCCTTGTTTCCTTTTTCTCCACTTCAGCTGAGAGATTCTTTTCCATCATGATCTCTCTATCTTATGGGTCCACAACATCATGTTGATGGTTCCACAGTGATCTGTTCTAGGCTTCAAGGTTTCCTTTCGCCTCGGGTGCCTCCTTTTTATTTGTTTGGGTACTTCAAAAGTTATTTCTTCTGTTGGAAGCTACCTCATGGTTACTACCTTGTAGTACCCTCTGTACTACTGAGATAGTAGTTACTCCTTTCTCGGGTTTTAACCCTGGGACTTGAACCAAAGATCCCTGATTGTGCTGGATTCTAGTGTTGAGAATCTTGTACACGAAGCTGACCTTTAACCCAAGATCCATTTTGTTGATCCCTGTTGTTAATGTCTAAACATTACCTTAGGACGGCTAGTACCTTCTAGTATAGCATTCAAGCTTGTGGTTATTGTCGCGATTGAATTGTGACAATTAAGGACTTCCCCTACCATGTGCTATGGCAGATGTTCTTTAATGGAACCAAATAGATCACGACAAGAGTACTCCTCATGAGTCTCATTTTTTATATTCGTGACTCTGCCACACCTCCCTTTTCTGTGCATCGCTCCTCGGAAGATTGTTGACCTATGCATCCACATCTCAGGATTCTATCCTGAGCATGTTCATTTTCCCTTGTTGTTTTCTAGCCTTTGTCTACCAATTGGTAGCCAAGTAGTAAAAGTGTATCGATGTCTTCCGATGCAAGATACTCTTGAGGTCTGTCAAGACAAACCATTTCGGTATGTCAGGAGAAACAAACTCCAGTACCTCGTCATTTCTAGGACCAGGACAAAGTGTTGTAATCCGCAGATCAATAAGCATTGATTAGCTTATGTTCTGTTCTACCTTAAAGTATCACACTCTTATATACTAAGAGGTCGTGCAAAGTTTCACGACCCTCTTAATGAAGTGATACTCTTACACATAATTACCCACCTTTCCTCCGATCTTTCGTGCTCGTGAATGATGCGTGTGCATAATAATGTGGCCATCTGAGATTCTTAGCAATCATCATTGCTTTGGACCTCAACAAGGACATTTGTGTCATTCTTAGCTTGATAGTTAATCCTATCACTAAGCCAAGGATGAATGTTTTACCAAGTCCGTTATTCAGGTACACTCTCCTCGGTCAAAGAGTTAGGCTTGTGCCGAAGCTCTGAGACTATGTCTCCTTGCCTTGGCAAGCAAGTTCGCTCTCAAACTAAGTGACATATCGGTGGTCCATGATATTCTGGACGTCTTTCTAGAAGTATCTCCATGTTGCCACATGACCGTGTTGTCAAGTTCTTGAGAAAGTCAGTTCTATGAACTGCTCCTTCTCCAAGGATCCTTACTAGATACCTTGAACTAGTTGGTTGACTTTAAATAACAACTTGGAGAGTTGTAAGAAACAAGTTCTAACAAACGTGTTCCTCCTAAAGGGATGTCTAGTTTTGTTCGTGCTGAAGAAAGATAGTGTTTCCTTCATGGAAATGTTATCATTCCCCGCTTTTGATTTGATTTGGGTTATCGTCAAATCAAACTCAGTCCTAGGGACTATCCTGATGATGTATTTAATCGTGATGTACATCTTCATGTTCTTTGGTCTGACCAACATCTATGTCATGTTTATATAGAATATGAGTCCATCTTTTTGGGGTGTCTCGATAAGTTTTTTATTGAGCCCATCGATGACATCCTTATCTTCTCCATGCTAGACTAGATTCATATGGAGAATTTGGCATTAATGTTGGAAGCTTTTGAGAACCTTCTTCGTGTTGTCTCGAAGCATGTGTTCTGGATGTCAGAAGTAACCTTCTCTGGTTCACGTGCAATAATTGAAAGATGTCGCAGTGGATTCGAGAAGAGTTATCTTCGTTTCCTCGTGAATCGTCTCAAGTCAGTCAAGCATGTGCGAAGTATTCTTGATATGGTAGGTTGATACCCTCACATCCCGAGAAGATTGTTTGAGCACTCAAAGCCACTGATTGATTTACCGTGGAAGAGAAGAAGTTCTACAAACTTCAGTATCCTCCTAAATGTCTCCCAACAATAAGGATGCATTTGTGTTTTGTTGCAATCAATTTATGTAGGGGCAATTATCTTTTGATACTTGCTAATGCATGGGTGCTGCAACCTAGCTCATCTTTTGGAGCTTGACAAAGTAGTCCATGTCTTTAGAATCTAGTAACTTTACCTTTACGGTAAATGTTGCAAACTTTCTATTCAGACATGCTGAGTCTGAAGTATCTTTCCACTTAACCAAATCTGAATCTCAACCAGATATGATGGCTAGTGTTCATCAAGGTTTTTGACGTGGGTCTCTTTGAAAATCCGACAAGGTTGATGTAGTGGTTGACACAATCAGTCGGAAAGCCTATTGTCATATACTTTTGAATTAGCAATAACAACCACTCTTCATGAGCTCCTTCTATGAATTACCATAGGAGTTGTGTTCATGGTTTCCTTTGTATCTGAAGTCCGACCTTTTACTTGATGTCCCGTGTCTCGAACATCAAGGAGAACATTTAAAGTAGAGTTGCTAAATGTCTCTCGGTCGGTCCTCTAGACCCTCTTATGTTGGCAAGCATCTTGTTGTGCCAAGTAATTGAAGTCTGAGAATGAAGTTTCTTTTTCCTCGTGTCATCAGGAATCCTCTTGTATATTCATCTTAGTGGTGTAAAGTGATATCATGATCTTTGGCAAAGATTTTGATAAACCTGGATGAATAAAGAGTTTCCTTTGGTCCCTCTAACATGTTTGAAGAGCAACTATGGTTTTAAAAAACAGAAGTTACTCTTGTTACATGTTCCTTGACTCTTACGAGTCCTTGCCACAAAACCAATCCTTCTTTTTGAACCTTCTGTTGAACGAAAGAGTGATCCTCCTGTATCAAAAGTAGTTCAATAGGTTGGTTCTCCGTATCTCTGTATCCCTAAGGCTCTACTTAAGCCGTCTAGTAGAGATTCACCTCTCGAAGTCCGCGGTCATGTTCTTTCCGTTGTATGCTCTCCTCTTCAGAAGCTCAAACTCTTATGAAGCTCCATGGTCTCAATCCTTACGAAGACCAGCTATCTAACAACTTGAAAACCTTCTCCTCTTGTTTCCTCCATTACCTTGACGGGTTTCATGCTCGTTGGCTCCAGAGATGTATACAAAGCATCTATCCATGAGTTTACCATGAGATACTATGTTTGTGGTTCTGTGTCTTTTCCTCTCTTCCTTAGTGTGTGTAGCTACCACGAAGAAAACGAAGCGCTTCATTCATTCAATAATGGTGGCATGGATCAACCTCTTCAAGAAGTTCGTCGAAGTTTAGTGTAACCATGTTTCTTCTGTCTTCCTACCTAGGAATCTCGAGACGAGATTCTGTTAAGGGGATACAACTATAACACCCCTAGTTTTAGTAATAGCAATTAGGGTTTGATATGTGCATAGCATGAGCATCATCTTCTTTAAATAAATGCATGGAAGAAAAGAAAACCCTAAAACCCTAGTTTATGGAACCCAAATGGTTTTGATAATTTGAAAAGTACAAAAGTTGTGGAACCCAAATGGTTATAAAGGGTCCCCATAGTATTTTAAAGGTTTACAAAAAGGCTCTGGTATTTTTGAAATATCCAAAACAGAAAAGAAATTGAAATACAATTAGAAAAGAGAAAAACATAAAACATAAAAAGATAAAGGGTTTTCTGGAAAAAAATAGAGCAGCAGCCACAACCCAGTAGCCCAACTCTCTTCCCCTCCTCTCTGCCGCGCAGTGCAGCCAGCAGTAACAGCTGCACAACCTTCTCCTCAGCCCACATGTCTCGTACCTCTTCGCTCTTCTTTTCCTTTTCTTCTTCCTCCCGACAGAAGGACGACGACGAGTGAAGCTCCTGTGTGTCTCTACCTCCGTCGCTCGCCGGTATTGCAATGCCCGCCTCACCAGGATTCATGCTACCGACACTACAGACGTCTACAAGTACCATCTCTGCTATAGAGACGAACCCTAGATCGACTTCTCCCCCGAATTCCCCTCTGGTTGGAACCCTAGCCGCCGTAGGTGCTCTGCCAACCCGGCGTTCCCGACCTCGCCGAGCCTCGGTAACACCACCGTTAGAATCTCCACTGTCTTCTCGTTCTCCTCGTCCAAGCTCACAAGCCGGGAAAGCCCCGGGCGTTGCAATTGATAGCTCCTTCCCGAAGTCCGGCCACTGCCTTCGTCGTCAATCACTGTCGTCTCCGACCGCATCTCATCTCTCCGTCGCGCATATCACGCTCAGGGTGAGCTGCTGAGCATCCCAGTACCCTCCTCTTCCTCTCTCTCTCCCTGGTTTGTCCCCGCGCCAATCACCCGAAGCCGCCACCGTTCATCCTCGTCAGAAGCGGTGATCCGGCGACCTTTTCCGAGCGGTGCCGCCACCGTTTAGTCCGCCTCGGCCTCCTCTTTCCAACGCCCCCAACCGTGCTAGCCTGCATCATCCCTAGTGCTGGATTCGACATCCAGCTGAGAGCAGCTCCATTGCTGATGTCAGCATGACGTCAGCATGGCATCATAATTCCTTTTCTTTTCTTTTATTTAATTCTTTTCTAATTTGTTTTATGGAATATTAATATGACAGGTGGGCCCTGTCTGTCAGGATTATATTCTTTTTGAAAATGATTTCTGAAATTATTAAACTTCTGACATGTGGGTCCAGCTGGAAATAATTTATATAATATCCAAAAATGCTTAATTGTTTTAATAATGATTTAAAATGGATTAAAAATGAGAAAAATCGTAACTAATTCATTTTAAATCAAAAAAATATGTATAATATATCAAAATGTTTAGCAAAATGAGATCTATCCAATAGACTCATAATCATGCATTGTTAAGCAACTTACATGACAAATTTAATTAGGAGAACAAAATAACCCCTCTCATATGCATCTGGGGTTTCTCCGAATTAGGGTTTTGACCCCTCGGACTCCGTTTAAAATGACCAAGCATGTTCTAGGGTTCATTTTAATACACTTTAACATGTCATATCATCATCCTTGCTTGAGCATTGCACATATGCCATGTGTTGATTGTTGCATTTCTTTTCGGTGTTTCTGCTTCTTCTCGGTAGACCTCGGAGTTGATGTGAGCAACGAGATCGAGTCCAACATTGAAGACCGAGATCAACACCATCAAAGGTTATCGACAAATGACGCCAAGCAGATGAAACTGAAGTTCTATGTCTGAGTATCAATTGCCAAAGGCAAGCAAAGCCCCACACATGATACAATCCTTTGATTTCAAAGTATTTCATTCTTGTCATGTGCATACGATTCTAAAGTATTTTATCGATAGATATCAATCCTATCTGATGCATGTTTCCTTTGTAGCCTATATTCCCTGGTCCACTGCTCCTAGCATAACTAGGGTTTGTCTTATGAGCTTCGCTAGAGCTGTTATATCTGTTGCACTTAGCCATGCTTAGTTATTACTGCTGATCCATCCGGTTGATGAATCAGAGATGCGAATGAACCTAGTATGACAGGATGACGTGGTATGATCAGAGATGAAGGTTAAACATGCTAAGGGTTGTATGGGAGGCCACGGTGGGTTGTGGTTTTTGCAGTCCCATACTTGCCACTACTAGGACCTAAGTTCTTGCCTCTTGAACCAAGACGAGCATACATCCACACGGGGGCCTATAAACCCCCTCGACCAACTAACTTGCCTAGTAGATTCCATGAGTCACATCGTTTGAGCGTTCCATTCGGCATATGCATTCTAGTTGTTCTCGAAGGCGGTGGAGGAGGTGCATTCATACAGGTAGGTAAGCGTGGCCGGGAACAAGAGAGGCATGGCCTCCGTAATCTTGAACCCTGCGCACATCTCTAGGGACCGACTTTGGGACTGGACCCATTATGGCGCCATCTCCTTAGGGCGTGACTCATGGTCTCAGCGAAAGCAAGCTAAAGGTAGTGTCCATCCGCTCTCTGCCGGCCTTCCAAGGAAGAGGGCTAATAATATTTGGCATTAAGAGGAGGGTGGTACGTGTGGGTAAAGTTGTGCACCCCTGCAGGGTATTAATATTTTCGAAAAGCCGTGTCCACGGGTATGGACAACTTGGGAATGGATTCTAAGATCATATAGATGAATAAACTAATCGTAAAACTTGACAAGAGATGTGAGGTGTGCTTAAGGATGCTTCCTTAGGGATCGAGGCGGTGATCCTAGTTAGTAGGTTCAGCTAATAAAGATTCAGTGGACATCGAAAGAAGATCAAAGCTAGAGATATCGCTTTCTTATCCCCTTTCAAATGTTCTAATTAGTCGAGCTTCTCCTACCTATTTTACAAACAAAGTTAGCTTTATGCAAATGAACCCCACCAGCCTTAAGACTTGCGGAGTACACCCTGTACTCAGCCTTGCTTTGTTGATACTTTTGCAGCAGGTAAGTGTCACCATAGAAGGTGAGTTTGTTGTAAGATCGACATCGACGAGTAGCTTGGGGTTCCCGGTCGGCAGCCTAGAATCTATGGATTGGGACGTCATCGTTATTCTTTAGGCCTCTTAGGCAATTTGTTAAGTTTACTGTACTTAATAGCATAATTTGCCTTCCGTTGTTTGATGTTTGTTGTCAGTGACCTCTGCTTGTAATATTTGGTTCTTCGCTCAGTTATGAGCATGATGTAATAATTTTGGTGTCGTAGGGTCACTGCAATGTTACCGATTCTTTCTTTGTATGCTTTCGAGATTTAGGTTAGGCTTATATCAGACAGAGGTCTGGGATTTGTCTAGCCTTAATCCCGGGGGTGTCTCATCCCGCTTCCCCAATCCAACAATAGTTGTGGAAGTAGAGCTCCTGGATCTGAATCCCGCAACGCGATAGCATTCCGTGGTGAAGATGTCTCTCGTTCGCGCATTCCGAACTTGGGACCACGGTCACGAGAGAGAGAGAGAGAGAGAGAGAGAGAGAGAGAGAGAGAGAGAGAGAGAGAGAGAGATAGAGGAGGTCCTCCCAAAAGTGAGAAGACCTTTATTGAATATTGTGTGTATTTATCTAGCCAAATACCCCCACTATATATAGGGTAAAAGGAGGTACTACCTCCCTCAAAGTCCCAAGGTGGGACTAAATGAGAGGAGGGGGAGGGGCAGCCGCCGGCCGACACTAGTGGGCCCCGCTTGGGGGGGGGGGGGGCTAGGCCCAACCTGCCACCCCCTTGCCCCTTCTCCCTCTCTCCTTTCCCTAATGGGCCCTCTCCCCTCCAGGAATTGGCCCATTAAGCTTATTGACCGTTTAAATTGATTTTCTCTTTATTAAATAATTATGAATAAGTGATTAAATCAATATTTAACATTCATTCACATATTATTTAACTACCATGGCCATGGAAGACCTTCCACCTCCACTCCGGACATCCTCCGGACTTACAGAAACCCTTCCGGTTTTCTCTCTACTATTCTTCGGCGATTCCTCCAATCCTATAAACACTCTCTCTAAGCATCATCAAGCCCTTAAGAGTGATACCCCATAGTTCGGGAACACACCAGACATGGTCGGGACACTCCCGCACCAATGATCGATAGAGGGACCTGGATGGCCATGTGACCCTGTGCGTTCCACGAAGATCTTTTGTTGTTTGAACCGGGACAGTCGTGTCTTATTCCCTTTGTCTCTCGATACTTGCATTGCCCGAGATCTGATCAATGACATCATCATGTCGTGTTCCATCTCGTTACCGAACAATGCTACTTGACTCGTTCCGACAAGTGATATCCCTGTGATAAAATCACATGATGTGCAACTATTGGATATAACTTCTCCGAGTGGGCTCTTGAGTATGTTTCTGTCACATGGATGGACAAATCCTGATCTTGACATATATCGCCTCTATGGTTTCGTCTGAGTACCTGAACACACCTTTATAACCACTGTATTACCAAGTGGCGCTTGATGCTATCTAAGCACTCTCGGGAGATAGTGATTGATATAGCTTCACGGTCTAAGGAATAGTCTACGAGGATCCATTTCTAATCATCATAACTTGAACTTCATGACATGATCGGGTGACGATGTTTAGGTTGGGTATTAGTTCATCGTCTCATTCTCAGAATAAGTTGACTCCATTTCCAATTGGCATAAATGCTACATGATCAGGAAACTTGATCATCTGTTGACCAATGAACCAGTGACGAGAGTTTCACTAGGAACCCCTGGTTGTTTATATATCACACGTGTATTGATATTTCCACTCAATACAGTTATAGCATGATATAAAACTTAATCATAAACTATATGAAATATGGTAATAGTCCTTATCACTATTTGTCTGTAGGGCATATTTCCAACACACACATGCAATGACACTGGTGGGCCCATGTGGTTTATAAAAACAACACACATGCAATGACTCTGGTGGATCCATGTGGTTTATGAAAAGAACACGCATGCATTAACTCTAGCTGTGGTTTATGAAAATAACACACATGCAATGACTCTGGTGGATCCATATGTGGTTTAGGAAAAGAACACACATGCAATATACTCTAGTGGATCCATATGTGGTTTGTGAAAAGAACACACAAATGTAATGACTCTAGTGGATCCACGTGGTTTTTGAAAATAACAAACATGCAATGGGTCTAGTGGATCCATGTGCTGATAGGGTAAAGGTGCCCGATCTTTTGATGAGACAATATCTGTCGATTATGGTGCACTACAAGAAATGTGTTTACTTGTGACCTTCTCATAGTGATGGGGAATGAAATCGTCATAAATCTATGCGATTTCACACAATATGGTCATAGAACATTTGGAGAGGTCAAAACCCTGTAGAATTACGACGATTCCGACACAAAACGTCATAATTTCATCAAATGAAATCATTATAATCTGTACAATACAGGTTATGCTCTTACTTGTAGCGTATTATGACCAATCTAAAACGTCATAGTGTCTAAATTCGGATTTATTGATATGACTAGGCGGCCACATCAGCAATTAGGTATGTGTGTCATATCTGCATGTCGTTTTTGCACACGTGGATTTTCCAAGTGTTAATAATTATCCATATGTTAATATTTTGCCATAACAGGCCTCCCACGACCTCACATAGAGGCCCCACAACGCCTTGGTAGGTAGGCCTCACCCGCGCCACACCGCGACCTGGCAGGGAGGACCCACCCACGCCCTGGCAAGCAGGACCCACCTCCATTGCGAGAATTCCGCAAAAAGATTTCAACTACGGGAGTCGAACACGCGATCTCCACCCCTCTCCCTAGTGCGCCAACCACTACACCACACAACCTTCCTTGTAAAGAGTACGCGTCGGACCCTTATAATCATGTCGCCTGTTCGGTCTGGACCTACATGGGTCGTGTCCTCCTTTTTTGAATTTGGCCCACCTGTCATTGAGATAGGCTATCTTTACACCAATGCAAAATGCCCAACCATGCTAGTGTCCAGTCAGCGTCCCTAGGCCCACCCATCATTCTATGCGGCTCACTCTCTCTAGGTGAGAAAAACTTCTTTTTCTATTTGATTTGGTTAAAATTCTAGAAAAAGATTTTATATGGCATAATTCATATCTTTTTATTGGTAAGCTAAAATAAAATATTATATATATATATATATTGAGCAGAAAAATATGAATATTATATCTATGATTAATTATAGATAATTAAAATTCGAAATCTTTTTAAATCTTTAGAAATTATTTAAATCTTGCATAATTTATAACTTTTAATCCGTAATTCGGAATTTGACAAATAATATGTCTAAATCGATCAGCAAGATGAGACCATTCGAACTATGCATTCCATACTTGAAATTTCATAATGCATCATGGAGAACTTTAATAACCAGAACTGTTTATGCAAGGAAAACTTGATAAATAAAAGTGGGTTTTATTAGTTTCTTGTTGATAGTGCCTCACCAATGTTGTATCATCAATATGATATGAAAATGACATATTTTCAACATGTTTTGCATCATTAACTGACCACTTCATTTTTACTTTGCCCTTTGTCGGCACCCCTACGGCTTTGACATGTATAAGTTTGACGATGTTATCAAAGAGGGACTGTCCTCATCTAGGGACTGAGTCTGGCTAAACTTTCAGTGGATCTATGATGAAACAACATATTGTGAAGCTAAAAATATTTTTTGCAAAAAATCACGAGCATCAGATCATGTACCTGTAGTTCAAACCGGACTCACTTCCTACCGGTTCGGCAGAAATTTGTCTTTTTCACCAGGGGTGGACGGAAAGGTTTCAGATCTCCCGGTTGGGACATTGTCCATGTAAGGTGGTATAGTATTTTTGAAAAATGTGGTGGTATCATTGTGAATGAGCATTTTGGTGTTTGCTTCACAAAAACCCCTGTATTTTGCGTTGGGAAAATGGAAAATTGATTTTTCAAGTGAAAAAATAGAAAACTTCCTCTTGCAACATTGTTTTCCATCCAATGATGCACATGCGTGCACAATACGGGAACATTATCACAAACTATGCCCTGATTCTAGCCATAACATTGGTCATTTGACCCGAAAGCCATGAAACCTCGAACATGATAGGTCATTTTGTGAAGGTTTTTTGAGACATACTCGATTTACCAAGTTTGGTATTTTTCCTTGCAACTATGTCACATCACATGACGCCACGCGAAGAATTTACATTGTTCGGACCGTTTTTAATTTTTTATGCCCATTTCAAACTATGGTCAAAATGGCGGGAGTGAAGGTTCTTAGCTAGGGGCTGGGCCTTGCAAAACTTTCGGTGGATCTCTGAAGAAATATTATATTGTGAGTCTAAAAATTATTTTTAAAAAATTCATGAGCATTAGATCATGTACCTGTAGTTCAAACCGGACCAACTTTCGACTAGTTCGGCAGGAATTTGTCTTTTTCACTAGGGGTGGACGGGAAGGTTTGAGATCTCCCGGTTGGGACATTTTTCATGTAAAGTGGTCTAGTATTTTTGAAAAATGTGGTGGTAGCATTGTGAGTGAGAATTTTGGTGGTTGCTTCACAAAAACCCCCGTTTTTTGCGCTCGGAAAATGGAAAATTGATTTTTCATGCGACGAAATAGAAAACTTCTTTCTGCAACATTGTTCACCATCCAATGATGCACACACATGCACAATACAGGCACATTATCACAAACTATGCCCTGATTCTAGCCATATGTTGGTCATTTGACCCAAAAGCCATGAAACCTCGAACATGATAGGTCATTTTATGAAGGTTTTTTAGGGACATACTCAATTTACCAAGTTTGGTATTTTTACTTGCAACTATGTCACATAACATGATGCCACACGAAGGATTTACATTGTTCGGACCGTTTTTATTTTTTTATTCCTGTTTCAAACTATGGTCAAAACGGCGGGAGTGAAGGTTCTTAGCTAGGGGCTGGTCCTTGCAAAACTTTCGGTGGATCTCTGAAGAAATATCATATAGTCTAAAAATGATTTTAAAAAAAATCATGAGCATTAGATCATGTACCTGTAGTTCAAACCTGACCCACTTCCGACCGGTTCGGCAGGAATTTGTCTTTTTCACCAGGGGTGGACAGAAAGGTTTGAGATCTCCCGGTTGGGACATTTTCCATATAAGGTGGTCTAGTATTTTTGAAAAATGTGGTGGTAGCATTGTGAGTGAGCATTTTGGTGGTTGCTTCACAAAAACCCCCATTTTTTGCGCTCGGAAAATGGAAAATTGATTTTTCGTGTGATGAAATAGAAAACTTGGTCCTGCAACATTGTTCGCCATCCAATGATGCACACGCGTGAACAATACGGGCACATTATCACAAACTATGCCCTGATTCTAGCCATAACATTGGTCATTTGACCCGAAAGCCATGAAACCTCGAACATGATAGGTCATTTTGTGAAGGTTTTTTTGAGACATACTCAATTTACCAAGTTTGGTATTTTTCCTTGCAACTATGTCACATAACATGACACCACGCGAAGGATTTACATTGTTCGGACCGTTTTTAAATTTTTTATGCCCGTTTCAAACTATGGTCAAAACAGCGGGAGTGAAGGTTCTTAGCTAGGGGCTGGGCCTTACAAAACTTTCGGTGGAGCTCTGAAGAAATATCATATTGTGAGTCTAAAAATGATTTTAAAATATAATGAGCATTAGATCATGTACCTGTAGTTCAAACTGGACCCACTTCTGACCGGTTTGGCAGAAATTTGTCTTTTTTACCAGGGGTGGACGGAAAGGTTTGAGATCTCCCGGTTAGGAAATTTTCCATGTAAGGTGGTATAGTATTTTTTTTAAATGTGGTGGTAGCATTGTGAGTGAGCATTTTGGTGGTTGCTTCATAAAAAACCCCGTTTTTCGTGCTCGGAAAATGGAAAATAGATTTTTTGTGCGACGAAATAGAAAACTTCGTCCTGCAACATTGTTCACCATCCAATGATGCACACACGTGCACAATACGGGCACATTATCACAAACTATGCCCTGATTCTAGCCATAACATTGGTCATTTGACCCGAAAGCCATGAAACCTCGAACATGATAGGTCATTTTGTGAAGGTTTTTTTGAGACATACTCAATTTACCAAGTTTGGTATTTTTCCTTGCAACTATGTCACATAACATGACGCCACGCGAAGGATTTACATTGTTCGGACCGTTTTTAATTTTTTTATGCCCGTTTTAAACTATGGTCAAAACGGCGGGAGTGAAGGTTCTTAGCTAGGGGCTGGGCCTTGCAAAACTTTCGGTGGATCTCTGAAGAAATATCATATTGTGAGACTAAAAATGATTTAAAAAAAATCATGAGCATTAGATCATGTACCTGTAGTTCAAACCGGACCCACTTTTGACCGGTTCGGCAAAAATTTGTCTTTTTCACCAGGGGTGGACGAAAAGGTTTGAGATCTCCCAGTTGGGACATTTTCCATGTAAGGTGGTCTAGTATTTTTGAAAAATGTGGTGGTAGCATTATGAGTAAGCATTTTGGTGGTTGCTTCACAAAAACCCCTGTTTTTTGCACTTGGAAAATGGAAAATTGATTTTTCGTGCGACAAAATAGAAAATTTCGTCCTGCAACATTGTTCCCCATCCAATGATGCACACGCGTGCACAATACGGGTACATTATCACAAACTATGCCCTGATTCAGGCCATAACATTGGTCATTTAACCCGAAAGCCATGAAACCTCGAACATGATAGGTCATTTTGTGAAAGTTTTTTGAGACATACTCAATTAACCAAGTTTGGTATTTTTCCTTGCAACTATGTCACATAACATGACGCCACGCGAAGGATTTATATTGTTCGGACTATTTTTAATTTTTTATTCCCATTTCAAACTATGGTCAAAACGGCGGGAGTGAAGGTCCTCGTCTAGGGGCTAGGTCTGGCTAAACTTTCGGTGGATCTATGATGAAACAACATATTGTGAAGCTAAAAATATTTTTTGCAAAAAATCATGAGCATCAGATCATGTACCTATAGTTCAAACCGGACTCACTTCCTACCGGTTCGGCAGAAATTTGTCTTTTTCACTAGGGGTGGATGGAAAGGTTTCAGATCTCTCGGTTGGGACATTGTCCATGTAAGGTGGTATAGTATTTTTGAAAAATGTGGTGGTATCATTGTGAATGAGCATTTTGGTGTTTGCTTCACAAAAACCCTGTTTTTTGCGTTGGGAAAATGGAAAATTGATTTTTTGAGCGACGAAATAGAAAACTTCCTCTTGCAACATTGTTTGCCATCCAATGGTGCACATGTGTGCACAATACGGGAACATTATCACAAACTATGCCCTAATTCTAGCCATAACATTGGTCATTTGACCCGAAAGCCATGAAATCTCGAACATGATAGGTCATTTTGTGAAGGTTTTTTGAGATATACTCAATTTACCAAGTTTGGTATTTTTCCTTGCAATTATGTCACATAACATGATGCCACGCGAAGTATTTACATTATTCGGACTGTTTTTAATTTTTTTATGCCCGTTTCAAACTATGGTCAAAACGGCGGGAGTGAAGGTTCTTAGCTAGGGGCTGGGCCTTGCAAAACTTTCGGTGGAGCTCTAAAGAAATATCATACTGTGAGTCTAAAAATGATTTAAAAAAATCATGAGCATTAGGTCATGTACCTGTAGTTCAAACCGGACCCAGTTCTGACCGGTTCGGCAGGCTTTTTCACCAGGGGTGGATGGAAAGGTTTGAGATCTCCCAGTTGGGACATTTTCCATGTAAGGTGGTCTACTATTTTTTAAAATATGGTGGTAGCATTGTGAGTGAGCATTTTGGTGGTTGCTTCACAAAAAACCCCGTTTTATGCGCTCGGAAAATGGAAAATTGATTTTTCGTGCGACGAAATAGAAAACTTCGTCCTGCAACATTGTTCGCCATCCAATGATGCACATGCGTCCATAATACAGGCACATTATCACAAACTATGCCCTGATTCTAGCCATAACATTGGTCATTTGACCCGAAAGCCATGAAACCTCAAACATGATATGTCATTTTGTGAAGGTTCTTTTTGAGACATAGTCAATTTACCAAGTTTCGTATTTTTCCTTGCAACTATGTCACATAACATGATGCCACGCGAAGGATTTACATTGTTCGGACCGTTTTTGAATTTCTTATGCCCGTTTCAAACTATGGTCAAAACGACAGGACTGAAGGTTCTTAGCTAGGGGCTAGGCCTTTCGAAACTTTTGGTGGATCTCTGAAGAAACATCATATTATGATTCTAAAAATGATTTTTTTCAAAAAATCATGAGCATCAGATCATGTACCTGTAGTTCAAACCGGACCCACTTCCTACCGATTCGGCAGACATTTGTCTTTTTCACCAGGGGTGGGCATAAAGGTTTTAGAATCTCCGGTTGGAACATTGTTCATGTAAGGTGGTTTAGTATTTTCGAGAAATGGAGTGGTATCACTTTTGTATTCACTGTTTGTTGTTGCTTCACAAAACGCCCCGATTTTGGTACTTAGAAAATAGAAAATAGTTTTTCCATGCTACAAAAAGGAAAACTTTCTCCTACAATATTGTTCGTCATCCCAAGATGCACACGCGTGCATAATATGGGCACATTATCACTAGCTATGTTGTGATTGTGGCCATAACATTGTCATTTGTCCTTCACGTGAATTGTTTGCAACCAAGCAAATCGCAGGAAACGGCCTCCCACAGATCCTCCATCTCGGTGTAATCTAGACCATTCAATGCCCATCCAATGCGTGATGGCTCACCAGAAGAAGCACACTGCGGCCTCACCAACTCTCCACACGCCCGCAACCTGCCAAACCCTAACCTCACAAAGCGGCAACCTCACCTCTATTCTCTCTCCCTACCACCGCCGCCGCGCCCATGCCGGTGGCTCTCCACCATCGCGCCGCCACCTTCCTCTCCCAGATCACCAGATGGTAGCTTCCCCAAAGAAGCACACCAACTCCCCACCGCAACCACCACTACCTGCCTGGCCAGCCGTTGCTCCATATCGTGCACCGCCGATCTCCCCGCCTAGCCTCGATTTGCGTCTTCGCACGTGACACCCTGCCTCCAAACCCTAGAGACTTCCTCCGTGTGCGCCGTCTTCTCCTCCTGCCCTGCCTAGCCAAGCATTAGGATCTCAGCATCTCGCTGCCCGAGGCGGTGATTCCACGGTGGAGAGCGCCGCCGGCGAGGGTGGTTGCGCCGTGGAGGGTCGCGACTGGGGGAGCTCTCATTGCGGATGTGCGCAGGAGGCAGAGGCACCTCCGCGGAGGGGCACGTCAGTAGCCACGAGAGTGAGCTAGATCTTGCCCCGCTCGTCAGCGACTTCCTCGAGGGCAGGAGCGGGGACTCTCGCGGCAGCAGCGACAGCGAGTCGGGGCTCTCCGACCTCACAGACCTCGCTGGTATGTATGTTTGTTGCGTTACCGCTACCCTACCCTTCCTTCTGCTTCCCCCTTGTGCTATGCTCTGGTCAGCTCATGTGAAATTTCTTGGTCTGCGAGCATGGCTCCCAAATTAGTAAATTAGGCAAGTTTGATCTAGGTAAGAATTTTTCAAGTCATTTCCTCTGTTATCCCTAACCATAGTGCATGTTTGATATGAATTTTACTTCATGTCCATGGCCATGGTGGTGTCCAACGAATTGCAGTTGTAGCTACCTTGAATGTTTTCTGTTGTTGTTATTTATCATATATCTGGCATGCTTGATCTCAGCCTACTCCATGATTACATTGCAAACAATGATCTGCAGTAACCCTTGCAGACCTGCCGTTGTAGCTTAATGGTTGTAACCGCCGCACATTTGTGGTGGAATAGTATGGTATACATGTTCAGGGGGATTGGGGTTTCATATGTGATGTCGCGAGAGCATGCACTAGTAGATTCTAGTTATATGGTAGCTATCTGAATGCTTCCTTTTCAGTTCAGTTCATGTACACATAATTTCCTAACATATGCTTCTTGGTATGCACTTGATTGACCAACTTCTGCTGCTTGGTATACACATGTTTTGTATAATTGAGTTTTAATTTCTTACTTTATATGTAGGTGGATTTCCAATTACAGATCAGCTCTTGACAAGCCTGCAAGTGAATTTGTATTTCTCTACTAGGTTTTCCATCATCTTTGCTAGTGTCACACTAAGTTGATTCTTCTCCATTTATTGTAATACTGGAGTTGATTCCAGGTGGCCAGCATTTGTTACACTGATGCAACACATGTACTATATGAAGAATGGTGGCTAGTGGATTGCTCGCAAGATAAGTGTGCCTAGTTGCCTGCCTATAGAAATATATCCTTTTTTGCTTTAGTCTGCTGTCTTTGCCTCAATCTGCATGTTATGATCATTGACAGTAGTGTCGTAATATATCTCTGTATTTTTCTAGCTATGGTAAGTGACATCCTTCCATTGCTCAATACATCTACTAGTTTACACTCTTTCCCTATGTCAATTTATTTGATATGATGAAATGTCTTGTATGATTGCCACCATCATAGTTGCTCACCTGATTTACTATCTTGATAATGTATTTCGATAGTTGAGCTAGCAGTTCTCTAGATCCCAACAGTATAAAAACTAGCAGCGATTTGCTTTGCTTTTTTATCTTCATCTTATTCACGATAGCTTCATTATCACTTTATATAGTCACATGATTAGTTCCAAAAGTATAATTTTCATACCTAGGAATTCTGGATTGTTGTGAGGTAGTACATACCATCTTAATCAGTTTGTTGCTAAAGCAGTTTCGGTTCTGAATATACTAGCACCTTTACCATGAATTATTTTCTGATGATTCTCTATAGATTGATCTTGTGCTGAAACGCATCTTATTGTGCTACTGTAGTCTTGGTTCTTAACTGTTTCTCATTAATTTTGCAGATTTGGATTGGAAGATGGGAAGGATTGGAGTACTCTGCACATTATACGTGTGTGACTAGTCCTGCTGCGGCCATCTTTGGTGAAGCTACAGGAACCTCCTGACGCTGACGACCACCTTAGGTAAATGCCTCTTTTTCTTCCCCTATTCTTCTTGAGCAAGAGAGCACCTATGTGTGATACTGGAATTATAGTGGACTCTTTTTGGTAGGATGCATGAGCTACAGGTGCATGCGTGATGCCTACATATGCTTTAGTTAGCAAATCTGGTGTAGTTGACTCTAAATTGTCTTTAGGGATATGCTAATTCTAGAAAATGGAAGAAGTAAGTTGTGGCCTGGTTATGCTCTGTTTGTTGAAATTTGGTACTCCCTCCGACCCATATTAGTTGACTCAATTTTGTCTAGATACGGATGCATCTAGACTAGATACTTAACTAGATACGTATGAATCTTGACAAACTCGAGTCAACTAATATGGGTCGGAGGGAGTATGTTGTTGCTTATGAGATCTTATCAAATTTTTAGAAAATCAAAAGCAGTATTTGAATATCCTAGTGATGCTAAGGGTGATAGTAATGACAATGAGTGTGGATGCCTTTACCGTGGATTCAGGGTTGTTTGAAGTCATGGACTCATGGTCTGTTTATTTTCCATGCCCTCATGTTGTTTTTATTGTTATCGATGCCCTCATGCTGTTTTTAGTTTTATCCATGCCCTCATTCTTTAGAATTGATATGTACATCTGTTTTTTTTTATTTCTACCTGATCTATGTTAATTTTAGAAGATATTGCTTTCTTTGACTCAGCCATAACCAACATTTCCTCTCTTTTACACGAGCTCCAGGCTGAAGATGGAAGAACTAAAGGCTTCATACTTAGCAAAGATTTGATATTCATATTTTTGTGGTCTTGGGTGATTTGGACTATGGAATGTTTTGTAATATACTATAGAGTACTTTTGTAGCTGTTTTCTATTCCTGGATTATGTGAATTATGCCTCTGATTGTAATATATGTTACAATTTCGGTTAACATTATTGAATGTGATTTGAGCCGTGCTTACCGAAATATTATTTGTGTAATGTCTGTGTGTTCATCCAAATACTACTTGGGCTGTTAAAAGGCCATGGCCTAAAAAAATATTGGACAGGAGAAGTTCACAATTCCTAAAAAAATGGTTCAAAATAAAAAAGAGCTGGGCAATAAAAAGTCCATGACCCTAAAAATAAAAAGGCCAAAATGTTGGGCTTGGCCCAAGCAGCAATGAGAATTAATAGGAAAATATTAATGGACCGAATTGTTGGGCTTGGCCCATACAAATTTTGAAATGGACTGGGCTGATTCTATACCACATCGGATCGGCCACGTGGGATCTGACCTGGCTAGGCCAGTTTGCTCATGACGTTTTTGGATCGTCATAACGCTTATGACGATCCAATATCGTCATAGACGGTTATAAAGATTTTACCAAAATCGTCGTTATAGTTCATTTGCGATGCCCAGCTTTCGACGATATCAAAATCATCATAGAATCGTCATAAATAGACTACTATGACGATTTTGTGATGAAAATAGAGGGTCATATATAGCCAGATTCCTTGTAGTGGTGGAGGTCGATGTTGACGATCCGACTACAAACGTGCGAGACGTTGCGCCTTAGCAATCGATACACCAACTTCCGAGGCTATTGATCACGCCGGAGCTAGATCAACCTAATCACGAGGATCAATCCTTGCAACCAATCGAAGAACCAACAAGAATTATAGATGCAATCAAGATATTTCAAATATAGATGAAAGCTTTATTGAAGAGGTGGGATTCTGTCTATGCGTAGTACAAAATGTCGGTTTAACACTCGTGCCTATGGATAAGAGTAGCTCGTGGCTAAGTATTTTACTAAACAAAATCCGAGTCTAAACGATGACCTAATGGGAGTATATATGGAGGAACGGAAGGGAATTTCGGCCAGCCTTGGGAAGGAGGTCGAAATCCATCCAGGCCGGTTTCCTCCACTATACGGACTCTAAAAGTTCAGCCCCTTTATTTGGACGAAAATTACATGGGCCTGGCCCATATTTAAAGGTAACGCAACACCATCTAATCACATGGGTGAAAAATTGAAGTGTGTAGCTCTCTAGTTTGTCCATGTCTACATCTTTCCATTATGGTGGCTTCAAAGTTCTGAAATCTTCACTTGTAGCGTCATCCTGGATCCTCACACGATTGCTGCCATCATCTCCATGCATGATCATGCTCCAATGCTTGTCCCTCTCATCCATGCTAGGCCCATCATTCCTAAGTAACATACACACATCTGATTTAGGCAGCATCATATTCTCATGAATATTAAGAATAGTTCCTAGAAACGAAAGTACATGATAATTTAGTTGGCGTGCACGAGCTCTTGTGAGAGGTCCTTGGAATTGTGAAACGTGAGGAAGTGTGGCTGCAGGTGCAACAGTTGTATCAACCGTAGGGATGTCCTCATCATGTGGTTTATGAAAAGAACATACATGCAATGACTCTAGCTATGGTTAATGAAAAGAACACACATGCAACGACTCTAGTGCTGGTTTAGGATAATAACACACATGCAATGACTCTAGGGGATCCATATGTGGTTTGTGAAAAAGAACACACATGCAATGACTCTAGTGGATCCATGTGGTTGATGAAAAGAACATACATGCAATGACACTAGCTGTGGTTAATGAATAGAACACACATGCAATGACTCTAGTGGATCCATATGTGGTTAATGAAAAGAACACACATGCAATGACACTGGTGGATCCATATGTGGTTTGTGAAAAGAACACACATTCAATGACACTGGTGGATCCACGTGGTTTATGAAAAGAACAAACATGCAATGGCTCTGGTGGATACATATGTAGTTTAGGAAAAGAACAGACATGTAATGACTCTAGCTATGGTTTTTGAAAAAAACACACATTCAATGACACTGGTGGATCCATGTGGTTCATGAAAAGAACAGACATGCAATGACTCTAGTGGATCCATATGTGGTTTGTGAAAAGAACACACATGCAATGACCCTAGTTGTGGTTCATAAAAAGAACACATGCAATGACACAGGTGGATCCATGTGGATTAAGATAAGAACACACATGCAATGACTCTGGTGCATCCATATGTGGTTTATGAAAAGAACACACAAGCAATGACCCTAGTGCTGGTTTAGGATAAGAACACACATGGAATGACTCTAGTGGATACATATGTGGTTTGTGAAAAGAACACACATGCAATGAATCTAGTGGATCCTTGGGGTTTATGAAAAGAACAGACATGCAATGACTCTAGCTGTGGTTAATGAAAAGAACACACATGCAATGACTCTAGTGCTGGTTTAGGATAAGAACACGCATTCAATGACTCTAGTGGATCCATATGTGGTTTGTGAAAAGAACACACATGCAATGACTCTAGTGGTTCCATGTGGTTTATGAAAATAATAGACATGCAATGACTCTAGTTGTGGTTAATGAAAAGAACACACATGCAATGACTCTAGTGGATCCGTATGTGGTTAATGAAAAGAACACACATGCAATGACACTGGTGGATCCATATATGGTTTGTGAAAATAACACACATTCAATGACACTCGTGGATCCATGTGGTTTATGAAAAGAACGGACATGCAATGACTCTGGTGGATCCATATGTGATTTGTGAAAAGAAAACACAAGCAATGACTCTAGTTGTGGTTCATGAAAAGAACACACATGCAATGACACTGGTGGATCCATGTGGTTTATGATAAGAACACACATGCAATGACTCTAGTGGATCCATATGTGGTTTATGACAAGAACGCACAAGCAATGACTCTAGTGCTGGTTTAGGATAAGAACACAAATGCAATGACTCTAGTGGATCCATATGTGGTTTGTTAAAACAACAAACATGCAATGACTCTAGTGGATCTATGTGGTTTATGAAAAGAACATACATGCAATGACTCTAGTGGTAGTTTAGGATAAGAACACACATGCAATGACTCTAGCTGTGGTTTATGAAAAGAACACACATGCAATGACTCTAGTGCTAGTTTAGGATAAGATCACACATGCAATGACTCTAGTGGATCCATATGTGGTTTGTCAAAAGAATACACATGCAATGACTCTAGTGGATCCATGTGGTTTATGAAAAGGACATACATGCAACGACTCTAGCTGTGGTTAATGAAAAGAACAAACATGTAATGACTCTAGTGGATCCATATGTGGTTAATGAAAAGAACACAAATGCAATGACAGTGGTGGATCCAAATGTGGTATCTGAAAAGAACACACAGTCAATGGAACTGGTGGATCCATGTGGTTAAGGAAAAAAACAGACATGCAATGACTCTGGTGGATCCATATGTGTTTTGTGAAGAGAACACACATGTAATGACTCTAGTTGTGGTTCATGAAAAGAACACACATGCAATGACACTATTGGATCCATGTGGTTCATCAAAAGAACACACATGCAATCACTCTGGTGGATCCATATGTGGTTTATGAAAAGAATACACAAGCAATGACTCTAGTGCTGGTTTAGGATAAGAACACACATGAAATGACTCTAGTGGATCCATATATGGTTTGTGAAAAGAACGCACATGCAATGACTCTAGTGTATCCATGTGGTTTATGAAAACAAGAGACATGCAATGAATCTAGCTTAGGTTAATGAATAGGACACACATGCAATGACTCTAGTGATGGGTTAGGATAAGAACAAACATGAGTGACCCTAGTGGATCCATATGTGCTTTGTGAAAAGAACACACATGTAATGACTCTAGTGCATCCATGTGGTTTATGAAAAGAACATACAAGCAAGGACTCTAGCTGTGGTTAATGAAAAGAACACATATGCAATGACTCTAGTGGATTCATATGTGGTTAGTGAAAAGAACACACATGTAATGACACTGGTGGATCCATATGTGATTTGTGAAAAGAACACACATTCAATGACACTGGTTGATCCATGTGGTTTATGAAAAGAACAGACATGAAGTGACTCTGATGGATCCATATGTGGTTTGCGAAAAGAACACATATGCAATAACTCTAGTTGTGGTTCTTGAAAATAACACACATGCAATGACACAAGTGAATCCATGTGGTTTATGATAAGAACAGACATGCAATGACTCTGGTGGATCCATACGTGGTTTATGGAAAGAACACACAAGCAATGACATTTGTGCTCGTTTAGGATATGAACACACATGGAATGACTCTAGTGGATCCATATGTTGTTTGTGAAAAGAATACACATGCAATGACTCGAGTGGATCCATGTGGTTTATAAAAAGAACATACATGCAATGACTCTATCTGTGGTTAATGAAAAGAATACACATGCAATGACTAGTGGATCCATATGTGGTTAATGAAAAGAACACACATGCAATGACACTAGTGGATCCATATGTGGTTAATGAAAAGAACACACATGCAATGACACTAGTGGATCCATATGTGGTTTTTGAAAAGAACACACATGCAATGAATTTAGTGGATCCATATGTGGTTTGTGAAAAGAGAACACATGCAATGACTCTAGTGGATCCATGTGGTTTATGAAAAGAACAGACATGCAATGACTCTAACTGTGGTTTATGAAAAGAACACACATGTAATGACTCTAGTGCTGGTTTAGGATAAGTACACACATGCAATGACTCTAGTGGATCCATATGTGGTTTGTGAAAAGAATATACATGCAATGACTCTAGTGGATCCGTGTGGTTTACGAAAAGAACAGACATGCAATGACTCTAGCTGTGGTTTATGAAAAGAACACACATGCAATGACGCTAGTGCTAGTTTTGGATAAGAACACACATGCAATGACTCTAGTGGATCCATATGTGGTTTGTGAAAAGAACGCACATGCAATGACTAGTGGATCCATATGGTTTATGAAAAGAATAGACATGCAATGACTCTAGCTGTGGTTAATGAAAAGAACACACCTGCAATGACTCCTGTGGATCCATATGTGGTTAATGAAAAGAACACACATGCAATGACACAAGTGTATCCATATGTGGTTTGTGAAAAGAACACACATGCAATGGCTCTAGTGGATCCATGTGGTTTATGAAAAGAACAAACATGCAATGACTCTAGATCCAGTTTATGAAAAGCACACACAAGCAATGACTATAGTGCTGGTTTAGGATAACAACACACATGTAATGACTCTAGTTGATCCATATGTGGTTTGTTAAAAGAACACACATGAAATAACTCTAGCGGATCCATGTGGTTTATGAAAAGAACATACATGCAATGACTCTAGCTATGGTTAATGAAAAGAACACACATGCAATGACTCTAGTGGATCCATATGTGGTTAATGAAAAGAACACACATGCAATGAAACTGGTGGATCCATATGTGGTTTGTGAAAAGAACACACATTTAATGACACCGGTGGATCCATTTGGTTCATGAAAATAACATACATGCAATGACTCTGGTGGATCCATATGTGGTTTGTGAAAATAACGCACATGCAATGACTCTAGTTGTGGTTCATGAAAAGAACACACCTGCAATGACACTAGTGCATCCATGTGGTTCATGAAAAGAACACACAAGCAATGACTCTGGTGGATCAATATGTGGTGTACGAAAAGAACACACAAGCAATGACTCTAGTGCTGGTTTAGGATAAGAACACACATGCAATGACTCTAGTGGATCCTTATGTAGTTTGTGAAAAGAACACGCATGCAATGACTCTGGTGGATCCATATGTGGTTTATGAAAAGAACAAATATGCAATGACTCTAGCTGTGGTTAATGAAAAGAACACACCTGCAATGACTCTAGTGCTGGTTTAGGATAAGAACACACATGCAATGACTCTAGTGGATCCATATTTGGTTTGTGAAAAGAACACACATGTAATGACTCTAGTGTATCCATGTGGTTTATGAAAAGAACATACATGCAATGACTGTAGCTGTGGTTAATGAAAAGAACACGCATGCAATGACTCTAGTGGATCCATATGTGGTTAATGAAAATAACACACATGCAATGACACTGGTGGATCCATATGTGGTTTGTGAAAAGAACACACATTCAATGGCACTGGTGGATCCATGTTGTTTATGAAAAGAACATACATGCAATGACTATGGTGGATCCATATGTGGTTTGGGGAAAGAACACACATTCAATGGCACTAGTGGATCCACGTGGTTCATGAAAAGAACAGACATGCAATGACTCTGGTGGATCCATATGTGTTTTGTGAATAGAACTAATACATTGCAAACATATCCATAATTTTTGATGTTCTATGCTTGGTTTTATCTACTTTCTTATGTTTTGTCCACACTTTGGAGTACTTTCTATACATTTTCTGGAACTAACCTATGAACAAGATGCCACAGTGCCAGTTGCCTGTTTTCTGTTGTTTTAGGTTCTAGGGAAGTTAGAAAATCAATATTCTCGGAATTGGACCGGACAAAAGCCAAAGTCGATATTTTACCGGAAGACTCACGGAGCCAGAAGACGAGACAGAGAGGGGCCACAGGGCGGCCACACCTGTGGTGGCGCAGGCTATCCCTGGCCGCGCCACCAGGTGGTGTGGGCCCCCTAGCCGCCCACCGAGCTTTCCTCTTCGCCTATAAGATGCCTCCCGATGCAAAAACCCTAAATCGAACAGCCTCCAGCCATGAAAAGTTCCCCAGCGCCGCCACCACCGAAGGGGAGATTCGGGGGACAGAAAGTCTCTGTTCCGGCACCCTGCTGGGATGGGGAAGTGCCCCTGGAGCCATCTCCATTGATCTCCACAACAATCTCCATCGGTGTTGCTGATTCCCATGATGAAGAGGGAGTAGTTCTCTCTCGAGGCTAAGGGTTCTACCGATTGCTATGTGTTCATGTCTCTCTATGCATGATCTTATTGTGATCGTGAGCTTTGTAATCAAGTAGATCTACCTTGCTACTCAAGTGCTTTAATAGATCTCTGCTCTCCCCATGTGTGTGAAGTTGATAGTGTGCACACCATGGTGGCACTTAGGCTAGAGATTACAAATACTTGTTATGAGTTATATTTGGAGTTGGATATCTTTATGAAATTGTGGTGTTTGTTTGAACCGTCTAGTGCTCAAGGTGACAGTGTGGGGTTTTCTAGATGGGAAAGATGAACTTTGAGGTGTGCTGTTATAGCCCTACCAACGATTAGAGTGTCCAACTGGAGAGTAGTTAAGAGTAGTATCATAAAGAGATGATATTTATATGAGAGTGTTCACTAGTGAAAGTATGATCACTAGGCCTTGTTTCTAAGCATTGATACACCATTTGCAATTAGATCTGTTACATGTTTGCTTGCTTCCATCTTTATTTCAGTTTGCCTTTAGTCTTTTCCCACGTCAACCACATGCCAGCAAGCTATTTTCTGGCACCGTTACCACTTATAATTATCCATACCACTTGTATTTCACTATCTCTTTGCTGAACTAGTGCACCTATACACCTGACAAGTGTATTGGGTGTGTTGGGGACACAAGAGACTTCTTGTATCTTGATTGAAGGATTTCTGGAGAGGGAATACCTTTAACCACTTCCTCTCTGAGTTCGATAAACCTTGGGTGATCCACTTAAGGGAAAACTTGCTGCTGTTCTACAAACCTCTACACTTGGAGGCCCAACAACTGTCTACAAGAATAGAAGTGCGTAGACATCAAGCTATTTTCTGGCGCCGTTGCCGGGGAGGTAAGGTAAAAGGTACTCACATCCTCCGGTGTGAGTGTTCGAAGTTATTTCCTTTAGATTCTGCAATTTTGTCTTTTTGTTTCTTGTTTTCACTAGTTAGGCTTAATGGAAAAAAATAGAGAGCTTTATAGTATCTATCTTGAGTTAGAACATGAAGTGTTTGAAGAGAAAATTTAAAAACCTATGGAACTTTATTTGCATGCTAATAACAATGTTGTTAGTATGAATTCTTTGGACACCATTATTGCTAATGCTATGGAAAAGTCTAGGCTTGGGGAAGCTAGTTTTTATGAAAATGATCTTTTTAGTTCCCCAGCTTTGGAAGATAGTTATTCTATTGCTTATGATGATACCAAACCTCCAATATATGATGATTACAATGATGAATATGATATTTTCAGTCCACCTACTATTGAGGAGAAAATTAATGATTACAATATGCCTCCTATATTTGATAATTATGGTGTTGAGAATAAAAATGATAGCTATTTTGTAGAATTTGCTCCCACCACAATTAATAAAAATGACTATGCTTATGTGGAGAGTAATAATCATTTTATGCATGTGGCTCATGATAAGAATGTTTTATGTGATAGTTATATTGTTACTTTTATTCATGATGCTACTTAAAGTTATTATGAGAGAGGGAAACATGGTTTTATGCATCTCAATAATATTAAGTTTGCCCTCTTTATTTTGAAAGTCTTGAAGTTGCACTTGTTTTGCTTTACTATGCTTGTTGCTTTGTGCTTTCATGATTTGTTTCTTTACAAGATTCCTATGCATAGGAAGTGGGTTAGACTTAAATGCGCTTTGAATTTGCTTCTTGATGCTCTCGTTTATTTCAATTCATATTTCTTATGTCAACATCTTCCCAAACTATCATGCCTAACTTAAAGGCGTTAACGAAAAGTACTTATTGGGAGATAACCCAAAAGTTTTAGATGAGTCTTGGAAGTTATTACTTCATTAATAACCGCTCCTTATCCTTTTTATTTGCTTTTTGTGCCAAGAGTAACCTCTAATGAGAGAGAAGTAATGATTGGGAAAGTTGCTGTCCCGAAACAGATTTCTCTGTTTCAGCGTAAAAATTCGTGTCAAATTTCTGTATGTCCTTTTGAGGCGTCAATTTTTTTGCTTCTACCCCAGGTTCTTATCTAACTTTCGTTAGTTCAATACTTTTTGATTTGAGCAACAGAAGATCTTCGAAAAAATTCGTCTTTACCTACTGGTCTATTTTGCAGGATTTCGGCCATTATTTGCATTTGCTTCTTGTTGGTTCCTTTTTGAGTTCTTTTGGGGAATTGAGCTTTTTGAGGGAAGTGCTACAGTAGCTAGTGTTTTATGGAAGTTTTATTGGTGTTGAAACTGAACCCAAAGACTTATTATCTTGAGTGCACTAATGTTGCTAATAAAGATTGTGTGAAATTTTGTATGAAGGAAAAAAATTTCAGGTGTATGGAAGGAATGAGTAATGAGATGAAGGATGGACTAAAGCTCAAGCTTGGGGATGCCACGCTTGTCACCCCAAGAAATATCCAAGAAGTACAAGTGTCAAAGCTTGGGGATGCCCAAGGCATCCCCCTCTTCATCAATAAAAATCCCAGGTTTCTTCCAAACACTTCATTTTTATTGTTTCATGCACAGTTGTGTTGTTCTTGGAGCGTCTTCTTTTTCGTTTCATTTTGGTTTTTCGTTTGCTTTTGTTTGCTTAGTTTTATGAATAAATTGGTTGGACCCCCTCTTTCATACATTGGTTTTCAAATAAGTTTGGTTTGGATTGGAAAAGAGTAGGAAAGTTCATGCTTAAGTGGTAAAGGGAGCTTGTTTTTGACTATGGCCTATGCTTTGTCATGCCATGCTTGATATTGTTTTGGATTTATGCTTAGTGATTATTTCTGCAGCATGACTTGTTATAAACAATTGAGATTGCTTAATGTGCCTTGGAAGGATCATGCGTTGTTTTAACATATTAAAGCATAGTATTGTGGTATTCTCCTTTGATGCTTTATTTGGGTTGGCTTGGTACATGCTCACAACATGTTATGACTATCCCAAGTCACCATAGCCTTGATGATCCTTTAGTTTTCAACTTGTAGTATCACTTTATGCTTTGATCAATGATGTTTTGTCGCTTTGCATTATTATGGCCATTATTGCTCTCTTAGAAGGTCGCTCCTAGTCTTTTGCTAGCCTCGATAACCAAGTATGAGTTCCACTCATGCATCCAACTCCTAAAACCAAGTTATTGCAAAGAGTCCACCATGCCTACCTACTAGCATATGCTATTCCAAGTATATTCATGTTTTTATCTACCTTCCGAATTAAACTTGTTATGTGAAAATTAGTGATTAAAGCTCTCACGAACTTGATTGCACACTTTACTTTTCTTGCCCTTAATAAACTTGAACCATTGTGTCGTCTATGTTGTATATGCTTGCACTTATATGTTGGGGATTAGCAGAACCATGCTGTCATGGGGAACGCTTTCAACATTGCACATGTACTTTGTACCTAGTTGATATCATGTTCTTTTGTTTATGGATGTCGTCGGTGTGAAATGAAAGGGGAGCTTGTAAGTCCATGGAGTTATGTATATGTGTTATAGAAATGCCTGGGCCACCAGTCTAATCCATGCTATCATGGTGGAAACCTGCAGCGTAACCATAATGAGCTGTCTATGAAGCATTCTTCTTATAAAAAAAGAGTCAGATATTGAGAAAAAAGAGAAAAGAAAAAAGAGATATATGAAAAGAGGAAAGAGAGAAAAAAGCACCATATTCCCATGGTAAATAAGAAGATTGATGAGATGCTCGTTCTCTGCTTTCCTTGTCATTTTGATATGGGGATTCTTCCGTATCATGGGCAAGGGGTACCCCGTTGGCGGTTCTCTATGATACACATGTACTTACGATGACAATAACTTACTGGTGACTAAACTTGAGTAGCATGAGGAGCGACCCTCGTATTCAAGGGACATGAGATTTCCAACTTATACTTCATCAAGCATATACTCCATAGTTTGTTCACTTTAACGTTAATCACTTCAAGATTCTTATGATAGGGGCAATGAGAGCTGAAATCTAAAAAGTACCATAATTTTTGGAAGCTCTTTATGAAACTTGAATCTCTACTTCCTTCTATGAAGGCCTTTCTTTTACTTTTATGTTGAGTCTCAACTTTCTACCTTTATGCACATACTTTGAGAGCATAGTGGCCATTCTTAGTTCTATGTGCATTGTCCCAAGACTTGTTGATTGATGCATAGCTTTGATATTGCTTGTTTTAAACTATTTGTATCTAGTCACTCTTATGAACTTTGAAGGTGTCCTATGCATTTATGCTAGCTACTCTATGAGGGAAAAGCTGAATACTACTATGCTATGTTTTCTTTATGTGAAACAAACAAACGTCTTGCAAAGCATTGTTATCATGAATCTTTTGTTTGTGCCTTTTCATGTTGCAACATAGTTTCTTTATCTTATTGCTAGAACTTTGTCTTTCATGTTATGATTGAAGTACTATGATCCTAGCTTTGAATGTTTTACAAATACTTTGATCAAGTTTATGATGGTGCATGTCACCTCAAAAATTATTCTTTCTTTTTATCACTTACCTACTTGAGGACGAGCAGGGGTTAAGCTTGGGGATGTTGATACGTTGCAAACGTATCCATAATTTTTGATGTTCTATGCTTGGTTTTATCTACTTTCTATACATTTTCTGGAACTAACCTATTAACAAGATGCCACAATGCCAGTTGCCTACTTTCTGCTGTTTTTGGTTCTAGGGAAGTCAGAAAATCAATATTCTCGGAATTGGACCGGACAAAAGCCAAATTCGATATTTTACCGGAAGACTCACGGAGCCAGAAGACGATACAGAGAGGGGCCACAGGGCAGCCACACCATGTGGTGGCGTGGCCACCAAGTGGTGTGGCCCCCCTGGCTGCCCACCGACCTTGCCTCTTCGCCTATAAGATGCCTCCCGATGCAAAAACCCTAAATCGAACAGCCTCCAGCCATGAAAAGTTCCGCAGCGCCGCCATCACCGAAGGGGAGATTCGGGGGACAGAAAGTCTCTGTTCCGGCACCCTGCCGGGACGGGGAAGTGCCCCCGGAGCCATCTCCATCGATCTCCACAACAATCTCCATTGCTGTTGCTGATTCCCATGATGAAGAGGGAGTAGTTCTCTCTCGAGGCTAAGGGTTCTACGGATAGCTATGTGTTCATCTCTCTCTATGCATGATCATATTGTGATCATGAGCTTTGTAATCAAGTAGATCTACCTTGCTACTCAAGTGCTTTAATAGATCTCTGCTCTCCCCATGTGTGTGAAGTTGACAGGGTGCACACCATGGTGGCACTTTAGAGATTACAAATACTTGTTATGAGTTATATTTGGAGTTGGATATATTTATGAAATTGTGGTGTTTGTTTGAATCGTCTAGTGCTCAAGGTGACAGTGTGGGGTTTTCTAGATGGGAAAGATGAACTTTGAGGTGTGCTGTTATAGCCGTACCAACGATTAGAGAGTCCAACCGGAGAGTAGTTAAGAGTAGTATCATAAAGAGATGATATTTATATGAGAGTTTTCACTTGTGAAAGTTTGATCCCTAGGCCTTGTTTCTAAGCATTGATACACCGTTTTCAATTAGATCTGTTACATGTTTGCTTGCTTCCATCTTTATTTCAGTTTGCCTTTAGTCTTTTCCCACGTCAACCACATGCCAGCAAGCTATTTTCTGGCACCGTTACCACTTATAATTATCCATACCACTTGTATTTCATTATCTCTTCGCCGAACTAGTGCACCTATACACCTGACAAGTGTATTGGGTGTGTCGTTAAGAGTAGTATCATAAAGAGATGATATTTATATGAGAGTGTTCACTAGTGAAAGTATGATCCCTAGGCCTTGTTTCTAAGCATTGATACACTGTTTTCAATTAGATCTATTACATGTTTGCTTGCTTCCATCTTTATTTCAGTTTGCCTTTAGTCTCTTCCATGCCATCAAAGTATTTTCTCGCACCGTTGTCTTATATCCATACCACTTGTATTTCACTATTTCTTCGCCGAACTAGAGACTTCTTGTATCTTGATTGCAGGATTGCTTGGGAGGGAATACCTTTGACCACTTCCTCCCTGAGTTCGATAAACCTTGGGTGATCCACTTAAGGGAAAACATGTTGTTGTTCTACAAACCTCTGCACTTGGAGGCCCAACAACTGTCTACAAGAATAGAAGTGCGTAGACATCAAGAACACACATGTAACGACTCTAGTTGTGGTTCATGAAAAGAACACACATGCAATGACACTGTTGGATCCATGTGGTTCATCAAAAGAACACACATGCAATGACTCTAGTGGATCCATAAGTGGTTTATGAAAAGAACACACAAGCAATGAATCTAGTGCTAGTTTAGGATAAGAACACACATGAAATGACCCTAGTGGATCCATATATGGTTTGTGAAAATAACGCACATGCAATGACTCTAGTGGATCCATGTGGTTTATGAAAAGAATAGAAATGCAATGACTCTAGTTGTGGTCAATGAAAAGAACACACATGCAATGACTCTAGTGATGGTTTAGGATAAGAACACACATGAAATGACCGTAGTGGATCCATATGTGCTTTTTGAAAAGAACACACATGCAATGAATCTAGTGCATCCCTGTGGTTTATGAAAAGAACATACAAGAAATGACTCTAGCTATGGTTAGTGAAAAGAACACACATGCCATGACTCTAGTGGATTCATATGTGGTTAATGAAAATAACATACATGTAATGACACTGGTGGATCCATATGTGGTTTGTGAAAAGAACACACATTCAATGACACTGGTTGATCCGTGTGGTTTATGAAAAGAACAGACATGGAGTGACTCTAGTGGATCCATATGTGGTTTGTGAAAATAACACACATGCAATAACTCTAGTCGTGGTTCATGAAAAGAACAAACATGCAATGACACTGGTGAATCCATGTGGTTTATGATAAGAACACACATGCAATGATTCTGGTGGATCCATATGTGGTTTATGAAAAGAACACACAAGCAATGACTTTAGTGCTGGTTTAGGATATGAACACACATGGAAAGACTCTAGTGGATCCATATGTGGTTTTTGAAAAGAACACGCATGCAATGACTAGTGGATCCATGTGGTTTATGAAAAGAACATACATGCAATGACTCTCTCTGTGGTTAATGAAAAGAACACACATGCAATGAGTCTAGTGGATCCATATGTGGTTAATGAAAAGAACACACATGCAATGACACTGGTGGATCCATATGTGGTTTGAGAAAAGAACAGACATGCAATGACTCTAGTGGGTCCATACGTGGTTTGTGAAAAGAGAACACGTGCAATGACTCTAGTGGATCCATGTGGTTTATGAAAAGAATAGACATGCAATGACCCTAGCCGTGGTTTATGAAAAGAACACACATGCAAAGACTCTAGTGCTGGTTTAGGATAAGAACAAACATGCAATGACTCTAGTGGATCAATATGTGGTTTGTGAAAAGAACATACATGCAATGACTCTAGTGGATCCATGTGGTTTATGAAAAGAATAGACATGCAATGACTCTAGCTGTGGTTTATGAAAAGAACACACATGCAATGACTCTAGTGCTAGTTTATGTTAAGAACACACATGCAATAACTCTAGTGGATCCATATGTGGTTTGTGAAAAGAACGCACATGCAATGACTAGTGGATCCATAAGGTTTATGATAAGAACAGACATGCAATGACTCTAGCTGTGGTTAATGAAAAGAACACACATGCAATGACTCTAGTGGATACATATGTGGTTAATGAAAAGAACACACATGCAATGACACTGGTGGATCCATATGTGGTTTGTGAAAAGAACACACATGCAACGGCTCTAGTGGGTACATGTGGTTTATGAAAACAATAGACATATAATGACTCTAGCTATGGTTTATGAAAAGAACACACAAGCAATGACTCTAGTGCTGGTTTAGGATCAGAACACACATGCAATGACTCTAGTGGATCCATATGTGGTTTGTTAAAAGAACACACATGCAATGAGTCTGGTGGATCCATATGTGGTTTATGAAAAGAACACACAGGAATGACTCTAGTGGATCCGTGTGGTTTATGAAAAGACCATACATGCAATGACTCTATCTGTGGTTAATGAAAAGAACACACATGCAATGACTCTATTGTATCCATATGTGGTTAATGAAAAAAACACACATGCAATGACACTGGTGGATCCATACGTGGTTTGTTAAAAGAACACACATGCAATGAATCTGGTGGATCTATGATGTTTATGAAAAGAACAGACATGCAATGACTCTGGTGGATCGATATGTGGTTTGTGAAAAGAACACACATGCAATAACTCTAGTTCTAGTTCATGAAAAGAACACGCGTGCAATGACACTGGTGAATCCTTATCGTTTATGATAAGAACACACATGCGATGACTCTGGTGGATCCATATGTGGTTTATGAAAAGAACACACAAGTAATGACTCTAGTGCTGGTTTATTATATGAACACACATGCAATGAATCTAGTGGATCCATATGTGGTTTGTGAAAAGAACACACATGCAAGGACTGAAGTGGATCCATGTGATTTATGAAAAGAACAGAGATGTAATGTCTCTTTTGTTGGTTTAGGATAAGAACACACATGCAATGACTCTAGTTTATCCATATGTGGTTTGTGAAAAGAACAAACATGCAATGACTCTAGTGGAACCATATGGTTAATTAAAAGAACAGACATGCAGCGACTCTAGTTGTGGTTAATGAAAAGAACACACGTGCAATGACTCTAGTGGATCCATATGTGGTTAATGAAAAGAATACACATGCAATGACACTAGTGGATCCATATGTGGTTTGAGAAAAGAACAGACATGCAATGACTCTAGTGGGTCCATACGTGGTTTGTGAAAAGAGAACACGTGCAATGACTCTAGTGGATCCATGTGGTTTATGAAAAGAATAGACATGCAATTACCCTAGCCGTGGTTTATGAAAAGAACACACATGCAAAGATTCTAGTGCTGGTTTAGGATAAGAACAAACATGCAATGACTCTAGTGGATCAATATGTGGTTTGTGAAAAGAACATACATGCAATGACTCTAGTGGATCCATGTGGTTTATGAAAAGAATAGACATGCAATGACTCTAGCTGTGGTTTATGAAAAGAACAGACTTGCAATGACTCTGGTGGATCCATATGTGGTTTGTGAAAACAACACACATGCAATAACTCTAGTTATGGTTCATGAAAAGAACACGCATGCAATGACACTGGTGAATACTTATCGTTTATGATAAGAACACACATGCAATGACTCTGGTGGATCCATATGTGGTTTATGAAAAGAACACACAAGTAATGACTCTAGTGTTGGTTTATTATATGAACACACATGCAATGAATCTAGTGGATCCATATGTGGTTTGTGAAAAGAACACACATGCAAGGACTAAAGTGGATCCATGTGATTTATGAAAACAACAGAGATGTAATGACTCTAGCTGTGGTTTATGAAAAGAACACACATGCAATGACTCTAGTGCTGGTTTAGGATAAGAACACACATGCAATGACTCTAGTGGATCCATATGTGGCTTGTGAAAATAACACGCATGCAATGACTCTAGTGGATCCATGTGGTTTATGAAAAGAACAGACATGCAATGACTCTAGCTGTGATTTATGAAAAGAACAGACATGCAATGTCTCTTTTGTTGGTTTAGGATAAGAACACACATGCAATGACTCTAGTTTATCCATATGTGGTTTGTGAAAAGAACAAACATGCAATGACTCTAGTGGAACCATATGGTTAATTAAAAGAACAGACATGCAGCGACTCTAGTTGTGGTTAATGAAAAGAACACACGTGAATGACTCTAGTGGATCCATATGTGGTTAATGAAAAGAATACACATGCAATGACACTAGTGGATCCATATGTGGTTTGAGAAAAGAACAGACATGCAATGACTCTAGTGGGTCCATACGTGGTTTGTGAAAAGAGAACACGTGCAATGACTCTAGTGGATCCATGTGGTTTATGAAAAGAATAGACATGCAATGACCCTAGCCGTGGTTTATCAAAAGAACACACATGCAAAGACTCTAGTGCTGGTTTAGGATAAGAACAAACATGCAATGACTCTAGTGGATCAATATGTGGTTTGTGAAAAGAACATACATGCA
>OU342741.1:245814780-245859085 GCA_910589775.1 Avena eriantha | reverse complement strand
CAACGCCATTTGCAAAAGAGCCTGTCATCCAGCTATCCAGGAAGTATGGAGGCATCATGTACACATCATGCATGCGCTCCAAGTGGTCATCAAGTGATGAGTTCTCCTCCATCTTAATGGAGAGGAAGTCTCCCATCAGCTCATGCTCACATATGCGTGCTTGTTCCACGAAATGTGTCCTAAGCTGTAGCATTACCGAACGAGCATTGACATCACCCACGAAAGGCCACAACTCGTCCACCATTCAGAAATGCATTGTAACTGAAATGAAGGAGGCCATCTCCCGACGGAGATAGCGGTCTTCCCGCTGCTTTGGGGTCTCTAGGTCAATGGGCTGATCCAAATCCATCCCGTCGAGTATGTAGTCGACCACGTCATTCTCGCTAAGGAGAACGTGGAGACGCGCAACCCATATAGAGAAGTTTGATCCATCTAATCTCAGCTTCTCTCGTTCTAACCAATCAATCGTCAACAGGAAAGGTGGCATCAGGGAGAACTTTTCTACATTCATAATTGCAAAAGGAATTTAGACTAAGTTTATAATTAAATGAGTTAATAATAACTCCACTCAAAACACCTATCCCTAGAAGGGTTCCTAGTGATAACACGACCCCTATCAGCCACATCTCCCCCGATTAACACGGCCATCAATGTGGTTTCAAGGGTGGACGCTAAACGTCGGTCAAATCATTCATGCGACTTGTGCTCGATATTTCGACCATCCGTGATCCGAGGCCACGCTTCTATGGCGTGCTAGGCTCGTCAAGTCAACCTTAGTGTATTTGCTGTGCAACATGGCTTACACCCACTGTATGCGAACGCAGATATGTCTGACACCCAGTCACCCTGGGTCGCCTCATACCGAAGAACTTTCTTGGTGGTGGACACTAAGGGGGAACACAATCGTTGGTAATTTTAACAGGGATCATCTTATTGGGCTACCATCGAGTATCTAATACTAGCACACAATAAGATATACAAACAAAAACATTGAATGTAAATGTGATGTGATATGGTCCTTCATGTCGTGATCTCCATCCGTCGTCACCGGATTCCAGTGCCAGGGTTCCAGCGTCGTAGCCACCAGGGTACCGGTGTCATTCCGACATGGTAGTACGTCAACTCCGTGACTATCTTCTACTATATAACATAAGGTAATCACTTTACCTTTGCCACAACCATATCATAAAGCAACGCCCCCCTGCAAAACAAAGTTAGACGCATCTACTTTATCTTTGCATGTTTTACGTGGCTGAATGGGCTTTCGCACAAGAACCGTTCTTACGAACAAACTTTCAGCACAACGCTGATCAATTAGTTGTCTCTACTACACCCCTTTCAGGGCCCTCCGTTGCAAATGGCATCCCAACTAATGCGAGAGAGACAGACATCCCCTAAGCTACTTTATACGGTACAAGCCGTATGTCAAGCGTGGACTAGTCTCGCGAATGAACGCGTAAAGTCGGTTGGGGGCCGCTTCATCAAGCATTACTGCAGTATACATAAGTACACGTGGGAGGGTAACAACTAAAAAGGTCAACGCCCACACACTACATCTCGTGTGTTCTACCCGTACTAGCATTACTACGCATAGATCTACCTTCGATACCACTGTAGGGGTTCTGCGCATGAAAACAATAAATTTTACCCTACGCCCCTAAACCCCTGATGCTTGCTAGGACCTATCTATTAGTAATACAGTAACAGGAGGGGCTTTTCGCGAACTTACCCTTGAAGACCGAAAAGCGTTGTCAACGCTCAGGACAACGTGGTTGATGTAGATGAGCCGAAGCCGACCTCAAGGTCGTGATGAAGTCCTTGCACTCCTTTGGCTCCAACGACTTGAGTGCCTCAAGTGCGACACCTCGTGGGGAGTTACACATGTCTGGTGCCTGACGATGACTCCTGCTTCCCCGATCCAGCAGCAGTTGCGGAAGTAGAGATCCTAGATCCGAATCCCACAGCGCGACGGCGCTCCGCGGTGAAGATGTCTCTCGTCCGTGGAGTATGAACTTGGGACCACAGTCACGAGAGAGAGAGAGGGAGAGAGATAAAATATCAACTGGAGGTCCTCCCAAAAGTGGGAAGACATTTATTGATTATTCGGTGTATTTATCTGGCCAAATAACCCCACTATATATAGGGGGAGGGGAGGTACTACCTCCCTCAAAGTCCCGGGGTGGGACTAATGGAGAGGACGGGGGAGGAGTGGCACCTCCAGCCACTCGCATGGGCCCCACGCGGGGGCTGGCCCACTAGGGCGTCGGCCACCGCCTTCGCCCCTTCTCCCTCTCTCATTTCCCTAATGGGCCCTCTCCCCTCCGAGAATTGGCACATTAAGCCTTTGAACATTTAAATTGATTTTGTCTTTATTAAATAATTATGAATAAATGATTAAATCAATATTTAATATTCATTCACATTTTATTCAACCGCCGTGGCTATGGAACACCTTCCACCTCCACTCCAGACATCCTCCGAACTTACCGAAACCCTTCCGGTTTTCTCTCTACTATTCTTTGGCGATTGTTCCGATCCTATAAACACTCTCTAAGAATCATCAAGCCCTTAAGCGTGATACCCCACGGTCCGGGAACACTCCAGACATGGTTGGGACACTCCTGCACCAATTATCGCCAGAGGGACCTAGATGGCCATGTGACCCCTGTGCGTTCCACGAAGATCTTTTGTTGTTTGAACCGGGATAGTCGTGTCTTATTCCCTTTGTCACTCGATACTTGCATTGTCCGGGATCTAATCAATGACATCACCATGTCGTGCTCAATCGTTACCGAACAATGCCACTGGACTCGTTCCGATAAGTGATATCCCTGTGATCAAATCACACGCTACGCAGCTATTGGATATAACCTCTCCGAGTGGCCCCTTGAGTATCTTTCCATCACATGGACGGACAAATCCCGCTCTTGACATATATTGCCTCAACAGTTTCCTCCGAGTACGTGAACACACCTTTATAACGACAGTATTACCAAGTAGCGCTTGATGCTATCAAAGCACTCTCGAGAGATAGTGATTGATATAAGAACACACATGCAATGACACTAGTGGATCCATATGTGGTTTGTGAAAATAACACACATGCAATGACTCTAGTGGATCCATGTGGTCTATGAAAAGAACATACATGTAATGACTGTAGCTATGGTTAATGAAAAGAACACACATGCAATGACTCTAGTGGATCCATATGTGGTTAATGAAAACAACACACATGCAATGACACTGGTGGATCCATATGTGGTTTGTGAAAAGAACACATATTCAATGACACTGGTGGGTCCATGTGGCTCATGAAAAGAACATACATGAAATGACTCTAGTGGATCCATATGTGGTTTGTGAAAAGAATACAAATGCAATGGCTCTAGTGGTGATTCATGAAAAGAACACACATGCAATGACACTGGTGGATCCATGTGGTTAATGAAATGAACACACATGCAATGACTCTGGTGGATCCATATGTGGTTTATGAAAATAACACACAAGCAATGACTCTAGTGCTGGTTTAGGATAAGAACACACATGCAATGAATCTAGTGGATCCATATGTGTTTTGCGAAAAGAACACACCTGCAATGACTCTGGTGGATCCATATGTCGTTTATGAAAAGAACATACATGCAATGACTCTAGTGCTGGTGTAGGATATGAACACACATGCAATGACTCTAGTGGATCCATGTGGTTTATGAAAAGAACAGACATGCAATGACTCTAGCTGTGGTTTATGAAAAGAACACAGATGTAATGACTCTAGTGCTGGTTTAGGATAAGAACACACATGCAACGACTCTAGCGGATCCATATATTGTTTGTGAAAAGAACAAACATGTAGTGACTCTAGTGGATGCATGCTGTTTATGAAAAGAACAGACACGCAATGACTCTAGCTGTGGTTTATGAAAAGAACACACACACAATGACTCTAGTGCTGGTTTAGGATAAGAAGACACATGCAATGACTCTAGTGGATCCATATGTGGTTTGTGAAAAGAACACACATGTAATGCCACTAATGGATCCATATGGTTTATGAAAAGAACAGACATCCAATGACTCTAGCCATGGTTAATGAAAAGAACACACATGCAATGACTCTAGTGGATCCATAAGTTGTTAATGAAAAGAACACACATGCAATGACACTAGTGGATCCACATGTGGTTTGTGAAAAGAACACACATTCAATGACTCTAGTGCATACATGTGGTTTATGAAAAGAACAGACATGCAATGACTCTAGCTATGGTTTATGAAAAGAACACACAAGCAATGATTCTAGTGCTGGCTTAGGATAAAAACAAACATGCAATGTCTCTAGTGGATCCATATTTGGTTGGTGAAAAGAACATACATACAATCACTCAAGTGGATCCATGTGGTTCATGAAAAGAACATACATGTAACGAATCTAGCTGTGGCTTCTGAAAATAACACACATGCAATGACTCTAGTGCTGGTTTAGGATAAGAACACACATGCAATGACTCTAGTGGATCCATATGTGGTTTGTGAAAAGAATGCACATGAAATGACTCTAGTGGATCCATATGGTTTATGAAAAGAACAGACATGCAATGACTCTAGCCATGGTTAATGAAAAGAACACACATGCAATGACTCTAGTGGATCCATATGTGGTTAATGAAAAGAACACACATGCAATGACACTAGTGGATCCATATGTGATTTGTGAAAAGAACATACATGCAATGACTCTAGTGCATCCATGTGGTTTATGAAAAGAACAGACATGCAATGACTCCAACTGTGGTTTATGAAAAGAACACACATGCAATGACTCTACTGCTGGTTTAGGATAAGAACACACATGCAATGACTCTAGTGGATCCATATGTGGTTTGTGAATAGAACATACATGCAATCACTCTAGTGGATCCATGTGGTTTATGAAAAGAACAGACATGTAATGAATCTAGCTGTGGTTTATGAAAATAACACACATGCAATGACTCTAGTGTTGGTTTAGGATAAGAACACACATGCAATGACTTTAGTGGATCCATATGTGGTTTCTGAAAAGAACGCACATGAAATGACTCCTGTGGATCCATATGGTTTATGAAAAGAACTAACAATGCAATGACTCTAGCCGTGGTTAATGAAAATAACACACATGCAATGACTCTAATGGATCCATATGTGGTTAATGAAAAGAACACACATGCAATGACACTTGTGGATCCATATGTGGTTTGTGAAAAGAACACACATGCAATGGCTCTAGTGGATCCATGTGGTTTATGAAAAGAACAGACATGCAATGGCTCTAGTTGTGGTTTATGCAAAGAACACACAAGCAATGACTCTAGTGCTGGTTTAGGATAAGAACACACATGCAATGAATCTAGTGGATCCATATGTGGTTTGTCAAAAGAACATACATGCAATGACTCTAGTGGATCCATGTGGTTTATTAAAAGAACATACATGCAATGACCCTAGCTGTGGTTAATGAAAAGAACACACATGCAATGACTCTAGTGGATCCATATGTGGTTAATCAAAAGAAGACACATGCAATGAAACTGCTGGATACATATGTGGTTTGTGAAAAGAACACACATTCAATGACACTGGTGGATCCATGTGGTTCATGAAAACAACAGACATGCAATGACTCTGTTGGATCCATATGTGGTTTGCGAAAAGAACACACATGCAATGACTCTAGTTGTTGTTCATGAAAAGAATACACATGCAATGACACTGGTGGATCCATGTGGTTCATGAAAAGAACACACATGCAATGACTCTGGTGGATCCATATGTGGTGTACGAAAAGAACACAGAAGGAATGACTCTAGTGCTGGTTTAGGATAAGAACACACATGCAATGACTCTAGTGGATCCTTATGTGGTTTGTGAAAAGAACACGCATGCAATGACTCTGGTGAATCCATATATGGTTTATGAAAAGAACAAACATGCAATGACTCTAGTTGTGGTTAATGAAAAGAACACACCTGTAATGACTCTAGTGCTGGTTTAGGATAATAACACACATGCAATGACTCTAGTGGATCCATATGTGGTTTGTGAAAAAGAACACACATGCAATGACTCTAGTGGATCCATGTGGTTTATGAAAAGAACATACATGCAATGACCCTAGCTGTGGTTAATGAAAAGAACACACATGCAATGACTCTAGTGGATCCATATGTGGTTAATGAAAAGAACACATATGCAATGAAACTGCTGGATCCATATGTGGTTTGTGAAAAGAACACACATTCAATGACACTGGTGGATCCATGTGGTTCATGAAAAGAACAGACATGCAATGACTCTGTTGAATCCATATGTGGTTTGTGAAAAGAACACACATGCAATGACTCTGGTTGTTGGTCATGAAAAGAATACACATGCAATGACACTAGTGGATCCATGTGGTTCATGAGAAGAACACACATGCAATGACTCTGGTGGATCCATATGTGGTGTACGAAAAGAACACACAAGGAATGACTCTAGTGCTGGTTTAGGATAAGAACACACATGCAATGACTCTAGTGGATCCTTATGTGGTTTGTGAAAAGAACACACATGCAATGACTCTGGTGAATCCATATATGGTTTATGAAAAGAACAAACATGCAATGACACTAGTTGTGGTTAATGAAAAGAACACACCTGCAATGACTCTAGTGCTGGTTTAGGATATGATACGGATTATTGGGCCTGATCTTTCACGATGCACCTCCTGATCCAATGGATCTAATAGAAATCTCCCAATCACGTGATACACGTAACCTGAAGATAGGGAAAACTAATCTTGCGAGCAACCCGATGATGAACGATGAACCACTCGCTAGAATAGATCAATCCAACAAGCAACTTGATGATAAACAACAAGCCTCATGGCAAAGCACGACAATACTTGAATAACAAGCACCTTCACACAAATATTAATAAGATAGATAATCAGACGAGCGCAGATATGCCATCAGGACGCCAACCCTGATGGGATGGTTTACAAATGAGGAACTAAAAGTTCTACATGATTTTCAACCCCCTAATATTGTGGCACCCCCTTTTTTATATAAGACAAAGGGGTAGGGGTGGCTGACCCTACTAGAGTCAGACTGACTCGACCCTAACTAGACTCTGACTCATAAACATAGCACAATCGTTTGACACGACCTTAGACTAAATTATTACATGTCGTTGGTTGTCCTAGTGTATCAAACTACATGAGATGCACACATCCTCCTCTCCCCCTTAGAAAGGCGTTGTCCTCAACGACGGAAGGTCTTCTCTAGCGTGTAGCGTCATATCAATAAAATCGCCACTCTCTGTGTTCAAGCCTTGCTAGACTGCCACACCACATCCTCCCTCTCGGCTAGCTTGACTTGCCCTTGACACACTTCAATCTTCGGCGCCATCAGCCTGATTGAGACACAAATCATCCTCTGAATGCCATCTCGAAGCACACCTAGCTGACCACCCAAAACGAACAGGACAAATTCCTACATACCAAGGGTCCAAAAAAGCTGAGTACACATATGTATGTGCAAACTCTAGACTGAAACCGTTTCTTTTTTTCAGCCTTCCTTTTCTGTCTAAACTCAAAGTTGTGCCAATCCGCCTAATTTTTTTACACAACCACAGAGCCAGAAAAAAGATTTACCAAAGAATAATTCCAAGGCAAACTCCTACCACGATGCCCTGCGCATAATAGAATAAGACATTTCCCCTTTTTTATTGCTAACACGGATCCGCATATCAGTGGTCAATGCAAATCGTGCTACAACAAAATCAATCTGGTTCAACTCTTTCCTTTTCTTTTTATTTCTTTCCTTTTTTTGGTTTCTGATTTCCTGCCTAGTCCAACCATCGTTGCCTTGGTAGCAATCCGATCCCAAGTAGACACGACACACCTGGCGCATGGAGCGACGCCCAACGAACGTAATCCAAACTGCATAAAGATCTACCTTGTTGCAATAATTCCAACCGGCCAATCAATCCAAACCAAAATTGATTCCTTTCCTTTCCAAAATCATACCAACACGATGTGCCCTTCCTTTGCTGACCCACAAGAAAATAAAATCTACCTACCAATACGTAGCTGATTATAATCAAATCCAGGTGTAAACCCATGCATCTCTTGCCAAAATTTATGACTCCAAACGTGAATGACTAGGACTCCAACTCAAAGCAACTAATCATGGATCATGTACCAAGCGACCTCGCCAAGATCGAACGACACCAAGAAAATTAATTGAGCCCATCCTCTACGCGACCAAGAAAAAGAATACGCGAATTTACACCGCTCCAAATTTCTGATCTGTAGATCGATCTCCAAGAACTCTCTGAGAATGGAACAAACCACCACTTGCCGCCATGCGGATCAAAAGATCTACTCGACCAACCTAACCGCACCATGATCAACCTAGCGCTCTGATACCAAGATGATACAGATTATTTGGCCCGATCTTTCACGGTGCACCTCCTGATCCAATTGATCTAATAGAAATCTCCCAATCACGTGATACACGTAACCTGAAGATGGGGAAAACCAATCTTGCGAGCAACCCAATAATGAACGATGAACCTCTCGCTAGAATAGATCAATACAACAAGCAACTTGATGATAAACAACAAGCCTCACGCCAAAACACGACAATACTTGAATAACAAGAACCTTCATGCAAATATCAATAAGATAGATAATCAGATGAGCGCAGATACGCCATCACGACACCAACCAGGTGGGATGGTTTACAAACGAGGAACTAAAAGTTCTACATGATTTCCAGCCTCCTAATATTGTGGCAACCCCTTGTTTATATAGGACAAAGGGGTAGGGGTGGCTGACCCTACTAGAGTCGGACTAACTCGACCCTAACTAGACTCTGACTCGTAAACATAGCACAATCGTTTGACACGACCTTAGACTAAATTATTACATTTTGTTGGTTGTCCTAGTGTATCAAACTGCATGAGATGCCCACATCAGGATAAGAACACACATGCAATGACTCTACTGGATCCATATTTGGTTTGTGAAAAGAACACACATGCAATGACTCTCGTGTATCCATGTGGTTTATGAAAAGAACATACATGCAATGACTCTAGCTATGGTTAATGAAAAGAACACACATGCAATGACTCTAGTGAAGGTTTAGGATAATAACACACATGCAATGATTCTAGTGGATCCATATGTGATTTGTGAAAATAACACACATGCAATGACTCTAGTGGATCCATGTGGTTTCTGAAGAGAATAGACATGCAATGACTATAGCTGTGGTTTATGAAAAGAACACACATGCAATGACTCTATTGCCAGTTTAGGATAAGAACACACATGCAATGACTCTAGTGCATCTATATGTGATTTGTGAAAAGAACGCACATGTAATGACTCTAGTGGAACCATATGGTTTATGAAAAGAATAGATATGCAATGACTCTAGCTGTGGTTAATGAAAATAACACACATGCAATGACTCTAGTGGATCCATATGTGGTTAATGAAAAGAACACACATGCAATGACACTGGTGGATCCATATGTAGTTTGTGAAAAGAACACACATATAATGACTCTAGTGGATTCATATGTAGTTTGTGAAAAGAACAAACATGCAATGACTCTAGTGGATCCATGTGGTTTATCAAAAGAACATACATGCAATGACTCTAGTTGTGGTTATTGAAAAGAACACACATGCAATAAATCTAGTGGATCCATATGTGGTTAATGAAAAGAACACACATGCAATGACACTGGTGGATCCATATGTGGTTTGTGAAAATAACACATATTCAATGACATTGGTGGATCCATGTGGTTTAAGAAAAGAACAGACATGCAACGACTCTAGTGGATCCATATGTGGTTTGTGAAAAGAAAACACATGCAATAATTCTAGTTGTGGTTCATGAAAAGAACACACATGTAAAGACACTGGTGAATCTATGTGGTTTATGATAAGAACACATATGCAATGACTCTAGTGGATCCATATGTGGTTTATGAAAAGAACACACAACCAATGACTCTAGTGCTATTTTAGGATATGAACACACATGCAATGACTCTAGTGGATCAATATGTGGTTTGTGAAAAGAACACACATGCAATGACTCTAGTGGATCCAAGTGGTTTATGAAAAGAATAGACATGCAATGACTCTAGCTGTGGTTTATGAAAAGAACACACATGCAATGACTCTAGGGTTGGTTTAGGATAAGAACACACATGCAATGACTCTAGTGGATCCATATGTGGTTTGTGAAAAGAACACACATGCAATGCCACTAATGGATCCATATAGTTTATGAAAAGAACAGACATGCAATGACTCTAGTTGTGGTTAGTGAAAAGACCACACATGCAATGACTCTAGTGGATCCATATGTGGTTAATGAAAAGAACACACATGAAATAACACTGGTGTATCCATATGTGGTTTGTGAAAATAACACACATGGAATGACTCTAGTGCATCCAAGTGGTTTAAGAAAAGAAAAGACATGCAATGACTCTAGCTATGGTTTATGAAAAGAACACACATGTAATGATTCTACTGCTCATTTGGATAAGAACACACATGCAATGACTCTAGTGGATCCATATGTGGTTTGTGACAAGAACACACATGCAATGACACTAGTGGATCCATGTGGTTTATGAAAAGAATAGACATGCAATGACTCTAGCTGTGGTTTATGAAAAGAACACACATGCAATTACTCTATTGCTGTTTAGGATAAGAACACACATGTAATGACTCTAGTGGATCCATATGTGGTTTGTGAAAAGAACACACATGCAATGACACTAGTGGATCCATATGGTTTATGAAAAGAACAGACATGCAACGACCCTAGCTATGGTTAATGAAAAGAACACACATGCAATGACTCTAGTGGATCCATATCTGGTTAATGAAAAGAACACACATGCAATTACTCTAGTGGATCCATATGTGGTTTGTGAAAATAACACACATGCAATGACTCTACTTGTGGTTCATGAAAATAACACACATGCAATGACACTAGTGGATCCATGTGGTTCATGAAAAGAACACCCATGCAATGACTCCCGTGGATCCATATGTGGTTTATGAAAAGAACACACAACCAATGACTCTAGTGCTGGTTTAGGATAAGAACACACATGCAATGACTCTAGTGGATCCATATGTGGTATGTGAAAAGAACACACATGGAATGACTCTGGTGGATCCATATGTGGTTTATGAAAAGAACAGACATGCAATAACTCTAGCTGTGGTTAATGAAAAGAACACACATGCAATGACTCTAGTGTTGGTTTAGGATAAGAACACACATGCAATGACTCTAGAGGATCCATATGTGGTTTGTGAAAAGTTCGCACATGCAATGAGTCTAGTTGTGGTTCATGAAAAGAACACACATGCAATGACACTAGTGATTCCATATGGTTTATGATAAGAACACACATGCAATGACTCTGGTGGATCCATATGTGGTTTATGAAAAGAACACACAAGCAATGACAGTAATGATGGTTTAGGATATGAACACACATGCAATGACTCTAGCGGATCAAGATGTGGTTTTTGAAAAGAACACACATGCAATGACTCTACTGGATCCATGTCGTTTATGAAAAGAACAGACATGCAATGACTCCAGCTGTGGTTTATGAAAGAACACACATGCAATGACTCTAGTGCTGTTTAGGATAAGAACACACATGCAATGACTCTAGTGGATCCATTTGTGGATTTTGAAAAGAACACACATGCAATGCCACTAATGGATGCATATTGTTTATGAAAAGAACAGACATGCAATGACTCTAGCTGTGGTTAATGAAAAAACCACACATGCAATGACTCTAGTGGATCCATATGTGGTTAATGAAAATAACACACATGCAATGACACTGGTGGATCCATATGTGGTTTGTGAAAATAACACACATGCAATGACTCTAGTGCATCCATGTGGTTTATGAAAAGAACAAACATCCAATGACTCTAGCTGTTAATGAAAAGAACACACATGTAATGATTCTAGTGCTTATTTGGATAAGAACACACATGCAATGACTCTAGTGGATCCATATGTGGTTTGTGACAAGAACACACATGCAATGACACTAGTGGATCCATGTGGTTTATGAAAAGAACAGACATGCAATGACTCTAGCTGTGGTTTATGAAAAGAACACACATGAAATTACTCTAGTGCTGGTTTAGGATAAGAACACACATGCAATGACTCTAGTGGATCAATATGTGGTTTGTGAAAAGAACACACATGCAATGACACTACTGGATCCATATGGTTTATGAAAAGAAAGACATGCAACGACTCTAGCTATGGTTAATGAAAAGAACACACATGCAATGACTCTAGTGGATCCATATGTGGTTAATGAAAAGAACACACATGCAATGACTCTAGTGGATCCGTATGTGGTTTGTGAAAATAACACACATGCAATGACTCTACTTGTGGTTCATGAAAATAACACACATGCAATGACACTAGTGGATCCATGTGGTTCATGAAAAGAACACCCATGCAATGACTCCCGTGGATCCATATGTGGTTTATGAAAAGAACACACAACCAATGACTCTAGTGCTGGTTTAGGATAAGAACACACATGCAATGACTCTAGTGGATCCATATGTGGTATGTGAAAAGAACACACATGGAATGACTCTGGTGGATCCATATGTGGTTTATGAAAAGAACAGACATGCAATAACTCTAGCTGTGGTTAATGAAAAGAACACACATGCAATGACTCTAGTGTTGGTTTAGGATAAGAACACACATGCAATGACTCTAGAGGATCCATATGTGGTTTGTGAAAAGTTCGCACATGCAATGAGTCTAGTTGTGGTTCATGAAAAGAACACACATGCAATGACACTAGTGATTCCATATGGTTTATGATAAGAACACACATGCAAAGACTCTGGTGGATCCATATGTGGTTTATGAAAAGAACACACATGCTATGACTCTAGTGGATAAATATGTGGTTTGTGAAAAGAACATACATGCAATGACTCTAGTGGATCCATGTGGTTTATGAAAAGAATAGACATGCAATAACTCTAGCTATGGTTTATGAAAAGAACACAGATGTAATGACTCTAGTGCTGGTTTAGGATAAGAACACACATGCAATGACTCTAGTGGATCCATATATGGTTTGTGAAAAGAACACACGTGCAATGACTCTAGTGGACCCATGTGGTTTATGAAAGAGTAGACATACAATGACTCTAGCTGTGGTTTATGAAAAGAACACAGACGCAATGACTCTAGTGCTGGTTTAGGATAAGAACACACATGCAATGACTCTAGTGGATCCATTTGTGGTTTGTGAAAAGAACACACATGCAATGCCACTAATGGATCCATATGGTTTATGAAAAGAACAGACATTCAATGACTCTAGCCATGGTTAATGAAAAGAACACACATGCAATGACTCTAGTGGATCCATATGTGGCTAATGAAAAGAACACACATGCAATGACACTAGTGGATGCAGATGTGGTTTGTGAAAAGAACACATATGCAATGACTCTAGTGCATCCATGTGGTTTATGAAAAGAACAGACATACAATGACTCTAGCTGTGGTTTATGAAAAGAACACACATGCAATGACTCTAGTGCTGGTTTAGGATAAGAACACACATGCAATGACTCTAGTGGATCCATATGTGGTTTGTGAAAAGAACATACACGCAATGACTGTCAAGACCCGAACCCGGTAAGGTTCGAAGCCCTGTGTTTATAGTGCTAGTCCCTAGATCGAATAGCTAGCACCCACAGTTTAAGATGTAATATCAAGAAACAAAGGTCAAATTACATTGCATATCGAGAGATAAAATGGTTCATTACAACTTACATAGCTCATATGACTATCTTATTACAAAGCAGCAAATATAACTATAAAGCATGGAGTCCTTTATCTTCATGTGCCAGAGGCAAACATGTTGGGTGCAGACTCGTAATCCCTATTCATCAAACTTCACTATCATCAAGTAATCCTGCAACATGATAAGTTACAGCCACAAGGGTCAATACGTTGAATGTATTGGCAAGTAAAACTTACACAATATATCATATACCGCTATAACACTAGTATTTCCCTAGTGTACCTCCAACTTAACATAGCCACACTAGTAATTCCCCTAGTGTGCCTCTAACTCAATGGTAACACTAGTAAATCCCTAGCGTACCGCTAACACAAACTGGCCACACTAGTATATCCCTAGTGTGCCTCTAACTCAATGGTAACACTAGTAAATCCCTAGTGTACCGCTAACACAAAATGGCCACACTAGTACATCCCTAGTGTGCCTCTAACTCAATGGTAACACTAGTAAATCCCTAGTGTACCGCTAACACAAAATGGCCACACTAGTACATCCCTAGTGTGCCTCTAACTCAATGGTAACACTGTACATCCCTAGTGTACCGTTAACACAAAATGGCCACACTAGTACATCCCTAGTGTGCCTCTAATTTAATGGTACCACTAGTACATCTCTAGTGTACCCTACACCAACATGGTCACACTAGTACTTCCCTGGTGTACCCTTCTAAATCCTTGCTCCAAGACTACACACTCATCCATCGAGATAATCCATTCATAAAGCCGTTTCCATCATATCATGCATAATACAAAAATATCACTAACGCATAATAGAAACAATAAGAAATTTAATGAGACCAAAGTATCACTTGCCTTTTTAGTAGAATATTTAGAGACTCTCCTCGATCTTGAAAAGGGTACACTCCTCAAAGTCTACAACAATATAAACAAGCAAAAGCACACTCTCAAAACTAGTCATCACAAAACAAACAAGGCAATGCATGGAAGTATGCATCAGGATTATTCTATTGAAAAAGTTGTTCCAACAAGGTTCTGAACACTACAAAAAACCTACTGGTCCTTTTTATATAAGTAGGATGCCAATTGTAATAATTTTGGTGCAAATAGATTATTTCGAATCATTTCATATTATTAGAAAAGCTTTATTCAATTTACAGAAAGAATCCATCTAAAAGGGTTCGCATAATTTAAATTATGGCCAAAATAATCTATTTCTTAAATTCGAAATTTGACTAAATTTAAATTTACCAAAATATGAATCGATGGGGGGTCATTGCAATTTACTGCTCCCAAGGTTTTTGATAGATATCTTATTTGAAATATTTTGGCAAACAAAACTAAAGTTGTGAATTTCTAAAGTTCGTTTAGACCACAAATGGCTTATAATTTTATGGATTATATGTAAAGGTTTTTACGTAACATGTACATCAAATATTGTTCTTGTTCTGGACATAAGCAGTTGACGTTTACTTATCTATTTTCAAAAAGAAATCTACTGTACTTTTTCTTTCTTTGAGGGACACGTGCAACTCAAAAGTTACAGTTGGCTTCGTATTAAGATTCTACATACAGATTTGTACGGAAGAAACACTTATCTCTTAATGTGAGTCCATGTCAATTATGGCCTTGAAAACATACTAGATCGCTGAAATCCGTAACATATATGAGCGATAAATCAATTGTGCATCTATATATTTGAACGAGGTCGATTAGGAAAAATAAATGAAGGAGGTATATAGTACATGGTAGGCTCGATGTGGAGGCATATATTTGTGCATGTAAGTGCTCCGAAGTCCAAACAGCTACGTGCATCTCTACTTTGCATATACCACGACTTGTGCGGTTAAATTTTACTATTCGGTACAAGACCAACATGACCATGGGGTTTGAATCCTATGATCGCTTAGGATATTTAGTCCAGTTATAATAATCCTACCGAGATCAAAACGGCCAGGAAAGCTCACCGCGGAGGCTCGCCGAGAAACGTGTGTACGATCGCGGTTGTCGACGATGAAGGTGTAGACGATGGCGACAGCTCAGGAACTTCTCGGAGACGTCGCAGCGGGGTTCTCTGAAGATCGGCTCGGTAAAAACTGTAGTGGCCTTGGTTAATCCTGGCGTGGCTCCTGGCGACGGTGGCCAACGGATGGAGGTCGAGCGAGCATCCGGTCCTTGTCGCAGATGATCTCCGGCTGTGAAATCGTTTGGTTAAAGAGTACAGGGAAGTGCGCAGTGGCGAAAGAAAAGGAATGGAAACAAAATAGGGGCCTGCTTCCCATATACACCTCGTCGGAGTCGTCAGAAAACGCGCGGCGACCGGTGAACCTTGGCGAAGAACTGAGTCTGAACGAGGGGCAAAGCTGGGCCGTGGTAAGGTGGAGTGCTGGAGTGCAAGGAAGGAAGGGTCATAGGCTCTTTTACAGGGAGGGGAGAGCTCGGGTGAGTGGGAGGCGAGTGGGTCTTCCGTTTTTATTCAGTTTTGACCATGACGATTATTATTTGGGTTAAGGTGCACTACATTTGGGTTTTAATGTCCTGAATGAAACCATGGTTGAATGCAGAATAATTTTCGTTTTTGTGCCGAGCAGTTTCGAGGTGATCGTGTGATATGAGGAGGCGAAGAGGAGGAGGCATGGCTGCATGTACGTACGCGTTCCTTTTAGCTGTAGGTGCATGTGTATGTGAGGAAGAAGAAGCGACGACCGGCGTGTATGGCTAGCTAGTTCGGCAATAAGTTGGGCCAAAAATAGATGCCGTCTTAGGAAAAGATTTCAAGGAAAAAAAGAAATAGAGAGAGAGACAAAATACAAACTACGGTTGGCTACCGAGCTTTATTTGCTTATATATATATATATATATACGTTTTCTCTTCTTATTATTCTTTTGTTTTTCTTTCCTTTCATTCTATTTGATTTGAATTACAATTTGATTTCAAAAACATTTTAGAAATTACAAAATGATATACCAGTGAATAGCTTATAAAAAACATAACATTTTGGTATTGTTTAAAATTTCAAAAAAATGTTTACATAAAATTCATAATATCGCACCTTGGCTCAAGTGGTTTTTATTTCATTTTTCTTATTTCTTTTTATTTCAACTTATATATTCCATAGGGTTCCTAAAAGGGTCAAATCAATTTATATAATTAAATATATGTGTTCTTTATTATTATTGATCTACCTGGAATTGTTCTGCTAAAATTTAATATTGAATACAGTCATGGTCTTAAATTGAACTTAATATGAATATTTTCTTATTAGGGCTTAAGTTTTGGGGTTTTAATTCTTTCCAAGATTTCAAATGCAAATGCTCCATGACGAAGATGCATGCCATGCAATAATCCAAATGAACTTTTGAAAACTTGATAGTCTCTTCATTATCCAAAATTCATATTGTTTATATAAGGCTTTGATATCATCCTTAGAAGTTTATTTTCCCTCTAAATTTCATCCTTTATTTTCTTTGTTTGTTTGATTTTTCACATTTCAAAATTTGGAAAATTTTGGGATATGACAATGACACTAGTGGATTCGTGTGGTTTATGAAAAGAACACACATGCAATAACTATAGCTGTGGTTAATGAAAAGAACACACATGCAATGACTTTAGTGGATCCATATGTGGTTTATGAAAAGAACACACAAGCAATGACAGTAATGCTGGTTTAAGATATGAACACACATGCAATGATTTTAGTGGATCAATATGTGGTTTTTGAAAAAAACACATGCAATGACTCTACTGGATCCATGTGGTTTATGAAAAGAATAGACATGCAAGGACTCTAGCCGTGGTTTATGAAAAGAACACACATGCAATGACTCTAGTGCTGGTTTAGGATAAGAACACACATGCAATGACTCTAGTGGATCCATATCTGGTTTGTGAAAAGAACACACATGCAATGACTCTAGTGGATCCATGTGGTTTATGAAGAGAACAGACATGCAATGACTCTAGCAGTGGTTTATCAAAAGAACACACGTGCAATTACTCTAGTGCTGGTTTAGGATAAGAACACACATGCAATGGCTCTAGTGGATCCATATGTGGTTTGTGAAAAGAACACACATGCAATGACACTAGTGGATCCATATGGTTTATGAAAAGAACAGACATGCAACGACTCTAGCTATGGTTAATGAAAAGAACACACATATAATGTATCTAGTGGATCCATATGTGGTTAATGAAAAGAACACACATGCAATGACTCTTGTGGATCCATATGTGGTTTGTGACTCTAGTTGTGGTTCATGAAAAGAAGACACATGCAACGACACTGGTGGATCCATGTGGTTCATGAAAAGAACACCCATGCAATGACTCCGGTGGATCCATATGTGGTTTATGAAAAGAACACACAAGCAATGACTCTAGTGCTGGTTTAGGAGAAGAACACACATGCAATGACTTTAGTGGACCCATATGTGGTTTGTGAAAAGAACACACATGCAATGACTCTGGTGGATCCATATGTGGTTTATGAAAAGAACAAACATGCAACTACTCTAGCTGTGGTTTATGAAAAGAACACACATGCAAGGACTCTAGTGCTAGTTTAGGATAAGAACACACATGCAATGAATCTAGCGGATCCATATGTGTTGTGTGAAAAGAACACACATGCAATGACTCTAGTGGATATCTGTGGTTTATGAAATGAACAGACATGCAATAACTCTAGCTGTGGTTTATGAAAAGAACACACCTGCAATGACTGTAGTGCTTGTTTAGGATAAGAACACACATGCAATGACTCTAGTGGATCCATATGTGTTTTGTGAAAAGAACACACATGCAATGACTCTAGTGGATCCATGTGGTTTATGAAGAGAACCGACATGCAATGACTTTAGTTGTGGTTTATGAAAAGAACACACATGCAATAACTCTTGTGATGGTTTAGGATAAAAACACACATGCAATGACTCTAGTGGATCCATATGTGGTTTGTGAAAAGAACACACATGCAATGCTACTTATGGATCGATATGGTTTATGAAAAAAATAGACATGCAATGACTCTAGATGTGGTTAATGAAAAGAACACACATGCAATGACTCTAGTGGATCCATATGTGGTTAATGAAAAGAACACACATGCAATGACACTTGTGGATCCATATATGTTTTGTGAAAAGAACACACATGCAATGACTCTAGTGCATCGATTTGGTTTATGAAAAGAACAGACATGCAATGATTCTAGCTGTGGTTTATGACAAGAACAAGCATGCAATGATTCTAGTGCATTTTTTGGATAATAACACACATGCAATGACTCTAGTGGATCCATATGTTGTTTGTGAAAAGAACACACACGCAATGAGACTAGTGGATCCATGGGGTTTATGAAAAGAACAGACATGCAATGACTCTAGCTATGGTTTATGAAAATAACACACATGCAATTACTCTAGATGCTAGTTTAGGATAAGAACACACAAGCAATGACTCTAGTGGATCCATCTGTGGTTTGTGAAAAGAACACACATGACACTAGTGGATCCATATGGTTTATGAAAAGAACAGACATGCAACGACTCTAGCTATTGTTAATGAAAAGAACATACATGCAATGACTCTAGTAATACTGAGTATTGGCAACAGAGGTCAAGAGATAACTGGCTCTTGAAGGGGGATAGTAATACTGAATATTTTCACAAAGCGGCAAATGGAGTCAGAAGGAAAAAAATGATCTTTTCTATGCAGGATGGGGAAAGGCAGATTCAGGGGACCTATGATCTCTTGAAACATGCCACTGACTATTATAAGAATTTGTTTGGCCCTGCTGATGGTTTTGCTATTAGGCTGGCAGATGATAACTGGACTGCTGAGGAAAAGCTTAATGAAGCAGACAGAGAGAATATGGGGAGACCTTTTTCAGAGGAGGAGATTAAAGATGTAATTGAGCAGATGGAGAAAAATAAGGCTGCTGGCCCTGATGGTTTGCCTGTAGAATTCTATCAATTCTGTTGGCAAATTATCAAACATGATATTATGGAGGTTTTTGCTGACTTTCATTCTCATAAAATTGATCTAGCAAGAATCAATTATGGGATCATCACTTTGCTGCCTAAGAGTGAGGAGGCTGACATTATACAGAAGTTCAGGCCTATTTGTTTGCTACAGGTTATTTTCAAAAAATTTACAAAAGCTTTGACAGTTAGAGTGGAACCTGTGATGCAGAAGTTGATTGAAACTTGTCAGACAGCTTTCATTAAAGGAAGATATATAGCAGATGGGGTCACCCTGCTACATGAAATTTTGAAAGAAGCTACCTTTCAGAAGCAACAAGGGGTGGTTCTAAAGTTGGATTTTGAAAAGGCATATGATAAGGTTAACTGGAACTTTTTGTTTCATTGTTGTAAGCAGAAATGTTTTGATGATGATTGGCTGATTTGGTTGAAAAGTGCTGTTACTCAGGGGACTCTCAGTGTAAAAATCAATGATGAAACTGGTCCTTATTTTGGGAGCTATAAAGGTGTGAGACAGGGTGTCCCTTTTTCTCCCTTCCTGTTTAATATGGTAGGGGATTGTCTGGCCAAGATGGTACTGAATGCACAGGCAGGAAATTTGTTCACTGGGCTTGTTGATAATCTTTTTATAAAGGGTATAGCCATTCTGCAGTATGCCGATGATACCATTTTATTCATCAAGGATGATGTGGAGGGTGCCAGGAATCTGAAACTGTTGTTGTACTTGTTGGAAGCAATGTCTGGTCTCAAAATCAATTTTGAGAAAAGTGAGGTGATGATGGTCCTGGAAGATGATACAAAGCAGGAGATGTATGCCACTTTGTTTAACTGTCAGACATGGGAATGGCCTATCAAATATCTGGGTCTTCCTGTGGGTAGTAGGAAATGTTCTGTATCTGACTTGATGTTTATAGGAGAGAAACTGGGTAAAAAGATGGATGGATGGATGGGAGGTACACTTTCTGTGGGGGGTAGGTATATCAAAATCACTTCCTGCATTTCCAGTGTGGCTGTTTATCCCATGTTAATGATCCTTTTACATAAGGCAAATGTGGAGGAAGTGGAAAAGCATACCAGATCGTTTTTCTGGTATGGTAAAGCAGGAAAAAAGAAATACCAGCTTGTTAAGTGGAAATATGTGTGTAGACCTAAGAAAAAGGGGGCATGGGGATAAAGAACATCAGAATTTTCAATATCAGTTTGTTGTGCAAGTGGTGGTGGAGGTTAGAATATGAACATGGTCCATGGCAAATGTTTGTAAGGGAGAAATATTTGGGCAGTGGAGGAATTTTCTCCATCAAGCATAAACAAAAGGATTCTGCTTGCTGGGCTGCTCTGCTGAAAGTCAAAGAAATTTACATGTCTAGGAGAAGAATGGTGGTGGGGAATGGGGTGAGAACAGACTTCTGGGGGGATGCTTGGTGCCTAGATACACCTCTGAAAAAGAAATTTCCTGAGTTGTTTGATATATGTAGGCAGCAAAATGTGACTGTTTCTGAGATGGCTAGAAGAAACTGGCACTGTTCTTTTAGGAGATGGTTGGACAGGGATAAACATGTGTAGTATAGATGTATGTAGGAGATGATAATTGGTTTTCAAATGACGGGTGAGGAAGATAAACCAATATGGTTGTGGACAAAATCAGGGGTGTTTACGGTTAAATCAATGTATATCTAGCAAATGGTGACGTGGATAGGAGTTTTAAGCACCTGTGGAAGGCAAAAATTCCTTTGAAGATTAAAATTTGGCTATGGCTTATCTGGCACAATGCAATCCCTTCCAAAGATAATATGAAAAAAAGGAAGTGGGAGGGAGACACAACTTGCAGATTTTGTGACTAGGAGGAATCTATTGGACATCTTTTCTTCTACTGTCCGGCGGCCAAATATGTTTGGAGTGTGGTTGCAAAGTCTGTGGGCGCTGATACCAGACCTGGATCCTTTTCTTAGTATTTTCGGTGGATAGTCAGGTTTTTGACTGTGAGTCGTAATATTTAGATAACAACCACTACTGCTATCTGTTGGGCTATATGGAAGCTTAGAAACAGAGCTTGTTTTGAACACAAACTAATCAAGTCCCCGTGGATCTAGTGATGTATGTTTGTGTATTTTTGAAACATTGGGTAGGTCTGCATGAAGCTGAAGAAGGGGAGTTGCTGCGTGAAGGAGCTGAGACTTTGCAGAGGAATGTGCTGGGTGACGTTGAAGGCATGGACAGGGCGAGGGTGCCTCTGCTGGGACTGCCATCAGCTAGCCGCAAATGCCCCAGCTCGCCTGTGGAAGAGCCGGAAGAAGATTGAGGAAAAAAAGGAGGAGTCCTTAGGCCATCTACAGACAGAAACGATTGTGGTATCAGTTAGGAGTTTTATTTTGGCATGTACTTTCTCCCGTTTGTTGGTCCTGCTGTCTGTAGTGCTTAATTGGTGTAGTTTAAAAACATTAGCCTATTTTTGTGGCGGTGATCTTGCGTCTCTCTCTCTATCTTTCTTCTTCTCTTGTTTGGGATAGCTAGTTCTAGAAGAATGGCTCTGGTTGTCTTTGACAGAGCTTGGCTTCCAGGAGCATGAATCTGAGTTGGTGGATGTTGGAGCGTGTTGTTTTGTTCCGTCATCGATTAGTAGTGGAACCCGACCCCTACGTGATGGGGGTTGTATGGAAAAAAATGCAATGACTCTAGTGGATCCATATGTGGTTAATGAAAAGAACACACATGCAATGACTCTGGTGGATCCATATGTGGTTTGTGAAAAGAACACACATGCAATGACTCTAGTGGATCTATGTGGTTCATGAAAAGAATACACATGCAATGACACTGGTGGAGCCATGTGTTCATGAAAAGAACACACATGCAATTACTCTGGTGGATCCATATGTGGTTTATGAAAAGAACACACAAGAAATGACCATAGTGCTGGTTTAGGATAAGAACACACATGCAATGACTCTAGTGGATCCATATGTGGTTTGTGAAAATAACACACATGCAATGACACTGGTGGATCCATATGTGGTTTATGAAAAGAACAGCCAAACAATTACTCTAGCTGTGGTTAATGAAAAGAACACACATGCAATGACTCTAGTGCTGGTTTAGGATAAGAACACACATGCAATGACTCTAGTGGATCCATATGTGGTTTGTCAAAAAAACACACATGCAATGACTCTAGTGGATCGATATGTGGTTAATGAAAAGAACACACATGCAATGACACTGGTGGATCCATATGTGGTTCGTGAAAAAAACACAAGTACAAATCCAATGACACTGGTGGATCCATGTGGTTTATGAATAGAACGGACATCCAATGACTCTGGTGGATCCATATGTGGTTTGTGAAAAGAACACACATGCAATAAATCTAGTTGTGGTTCATGAAAAGAACACACATGCAATGACACTGGTGAATCCATGTGGTTTATGATAAGAACACACATGCAATGACTCTGGTGGATCCATATGTGTTTTATGAAAAGAACAGACAAGCAATGAATCTAGTGCTGGTTTAGGATATGAACACACATGGAATGACCATAGTAGATACATACGTGGTTTGTGAAAAGAACACACATGCAATGACCCTAGTGGATCCATGTGGTTTATGAAAAGAACAACCATGCAATGACTCTAGCTATGGTTTATGAAAAGAACACACATGCAATGACTCTAGTGCTGGTTTAGGATAAGAACACACATGCAATGAATCTAGTGGATCCATATGTGTTGTGTGAAAAGAACACACATGCAATGACTCTAGTGGATCTATGTGGTTTATGAAATGAACAGACATGCAATGATTCTAGCTGTGGTTTATGCAAAGAACACACATGCAATGACTCTAGTCTTGGTTTAGGATAAGAACACACATGCAATGACTCTAGTGGATCTATATGTGGTTTGTGAAAAGAACACACATCAAATGACTCTAGTGGATCCATATGGTTTATGAAAAGAACAGACATGCAATGACTCTAGCTATGGTTAATGAAAAGAACTCACATGCAATGACTCTAGAGGATCCATATGTGGTTAATGAAAAGAACACACATGCAATGACACTAGTGGATCCATATGTGGTTTGTGAAAAGAACAGACATGCAATGACTCTAGCTGTGGTTTATGAGAAGAACACACATGCAATGACTCTAGTGCTGGTTTAGGATAAGAACACACATGCAATGACTCTGGTGGATCCATATGTGGTTTGTGAAAAGAACATACACGCAATGACACTAGTGGATCCATGTGGTTTATGAAAAGAACACATATGCATAACTCTAGCAGTGGTTAATGAAAAGAACACACATGCAATAACTTTAGTGGATCCATATGTGGTTTATGAAAAGAACACACAAGCAATGACAGTAATGCTGGTTTAGGATATGAACACACATGCAATGACTCTAGTGGATCAATATGTGGTTTTTGAAAAGAACACACATGCAATGACTCTACTGGATCCATGTGGTTTATGAAAAGAATACACATGCAATGACTCTAGCTGTGTTTTATGAAAAGAACACACATGCAATGACTCTAGTGCTGGTTTAGGATAAGAACACACATGCCATGACTCCAGTGGATCCATATGTGGTTTGTGAAAAGAACACACATGCAATGACTCTAGTGGATCCATGTGGTTTATGAAGAGAACATACATGCAATGACTCTAGCTGTGGTTTATGAAAAGAACACACATGCAATGACTCTAGTGCTGGTTTATGATAAGAACACACATGAAATGACTCTAGTGGATCCATATGTGGTTTGTGAAAAGAACACACATGCAATGCCACTTATGGATCCATATGGTTTATGAAAAGAACAGACATGCAATGACTTTAGCTGTGGTTAATGAAAAGAACACACATGCAATGACTCTAGTGGATCCATATGTGGTTAATGAAAAGAACGCACATGCAATAACACTAGTGGATCCATATATGTTTTCTATAAAGAACACACATGCAATGACTCTAGTGCATCCATTTGGTTTATGAAAAGAACAGACATGCAATGATTCTAGGTGTGGTTTATAACAAGAACAAGCATGTAATGATTCTAGTGCTTAGTTTTGATAAGAACACACATGCAATGACTCTAGTGGATCCATATGGTTAATGAAAAGAACAGACATGCAACGACTCTAGCTATTGTTAATGAAAAGAACACACATGCAATGACTCTAGTGGATCCATATGTGGTTAATGAAAAGAACACACATGCAATGACTCTGGTGGATCCATATGTGGTTTGTGAAAAGAACACACATGTAATGACTCTGGTGGATCCATGTGGTTCATGAAAAGAATACACATGCAATGACACTGTTGGAGCCATGTGGTTCATGAAAAGAACACACATGCAATTACTCTGGTGGATCCAAATGTGGTTTATGAAAAGAACACATAAGCAATGAATCTAGTGCTGGTTTAGGATAGGAACACACATGCAATGACTCTAGTGGATCCATATGTGGTTTGTGAAAAGAACACACATGCAGTGACTCTAGTGGATCCATATGTGGTTTATGAAAAGAATAGACAAATAATTACTCTAGCTGTGGTTAATGAAAAGAACACACATGCAATGTGTAGCATCCCAATTGTCTAACAATGGTTATGCTACTTGGTCTAGTAAGATATTGGCTACTTCCTATATACAATTGTTGCATCATAATTATATCATGCTCATGTCATCATGCCACCTTGCATTTGAGCATCATATAAAACCCTTTTCTTTTGGTTCTTGTCTCATATGCATTATTAATTGTATTTGCCTCTTGATATTATATTTGGTTATTGATATATTGTTTAAATGCCCAAGTTGAGTTGGGGGCATATCTTTTATTCAACTCCATCACCTTTCTTTTCACCACCTTATAATTCAACCATTCCATTTACCCATGAGCTTGTATTTCTTTTTCTTTTGATATTTATTCTAGCTCATGTGGGTCGGGGTGGATCTAATTCTATAATTTCTTTTGCTTGGCCTTTATTCCACTTCTTGGGAATGCATAAGAATAATGCCATATTATTATTATTGTTTTCACAAAATAAAACATGGCATTTAATATTTTGCATGGGCCATGCAACCATCACCACCATGTGTTCTCCTTTGGTTTTTATTTGTTTTATGAGTGGATTATCTTCTTAAGCTTCCTCTTCCTCTAAATCATTTTTCCACCTTAATCTTGTATCCTTGCCATGTGCATCAAGGCCCCCTTCTCATCTACCCTCACAAGTGCAATTACACATGTAGGGTCATGTGAGATCTTTTCTCTCATCACCTTTTTCTCCCATCTTTATCTCCATGTCATCACCACCCACTTGGTGAGGCTTGATGTTAGTCATGTAAAACCCTACCCCATGCCCTCCTTTTTCCTCTCCTTCTCCCCTCCAACCACGAATGGCCAAGTGTGTTATGCCCAAAACCCTAACACCTCTCTATCTCTCCTCTCACCCTAGTGGTAGCCTAAACCCTAACCTTTAACCTAACATTCACCTCTCTCTCTCTTTCTCCCTCTCTCTACCATGCTGGCCCCACCCCACTAGCTCTCCCACTCTCTTTCTTGCCGAGGCTACCCTCCATGCCATCCTAAGGCCCTAACTCGAGCCATCCTCTCTAGTATGCCCTAGCTAGACCCGGGCTACCCTCTCTCCTTTGCGCATGCCCCACCAGCTCCATCGCATGCCTCCCCCTGGTCCCCTCCCTTCCTCCCTTAGCAAGGCAACAAGAAGGAGAGAAGAGAAAGATCACCCGAGCCTCCCTCCACTTTGCCAAAAGTGAAACAACCCATGTGCAGCTCTCCTTCCTACCCTTATCTACCCCAGCACCAATAACCCTGGTGTCTAGATCTCGCCTGGGCGTTTCCCAGCACATCCCACACGCTCTCCATCGCCTGCAGCCACCCCCTGCAACCGCGTCTTCTACCTCGGTCTTCCTCAGTTCCCGTGCGTGGAACAAGAGGAGGAGGAGCGCGCGTCGCCGTGGAGTGCCAGTGCACGCCCAGGACCCTGCCTGTACCAGCCTCGAGGAGTAGAAGGTCGGAACGTGCCGATCTCGGAGCACGCCCGTGGAAAACCCTAAAACACCGGAGCGCCTGCGCCACCCGGTACCTCCGCCGTTTCGAGCCGTTCCAACACCACTGACCTCCCCGTGGTGAGCAGACCGTCCTCCTAGACATGCCCTCTCTTTGTAGCGCTTCCGGGTTACGCCGATAGTTTCGTCGAACATCTGACGTGCATCAAGCCTCTCGCGTATCGTCACTGGCCGCATGCCTCGCTGTCGCAAAACCGTACCGCTGCATCCGCGTCGCCTTGCTGCAGCGACTGGACCAAGCTATGCTTCCTGGGGCTCTAGTCCATGTCTCTGCCGTGCACGCCTGTCACTGCCGTGCGCGAGGGAGATGGACACGGTCGTCTGCAGTGTATCTAGCGTCGCGGCCCCTTCCTAGCAGTAGCAGCTTACCACCGCAGTGGATCCAGTCCGCCAGCTCTAGCCCGACGTCGCCGGATCGAAGCCTGGCGGCCACCCGTTTGTCTGACACACGCCGCCGCCAGCGAGTTCAGGGAGAAGATCCACAGTAGTGTCGCCTTTTTGCAGAAAACCCCCCATCTTCTCTGGATTAGCACCCATAGTCCCCTAGATCCCCTACGTGTCACCCTTGATTCGCTCGCCGTCTTGTGGGCCTGCGAGCCCGCTGGCCCACCTGTCATTCGCGTAGGGTGGAGAAGTTCGCGGTGAGAAAAGTCCACGCGCTGTTTTCCGCTCAGTCAGTTTTGGACCCACCCGTCAGCGACTGTGGCAGGGTTTGGCTGAGTGCAAAAAGTATTTCCGTTTATCTAATTTATTAAACATTTCGAGAAAATTGTTCAATTCAAATTCAAATCAGTTTTAAATAACTTTTAAAATACAAATCCAAATAATACAAATGATATATGTTTTTGAATCAGAAAAATGTGAGGAATTCAAATATGCCATTCAAAATAATGTTTGATCACTTTAAATTTTCGAGATGAATAAAATTACAATAAAATGCCCTTTTCTTAATAAATTAATAACTTTAATTCTACAACTCCAAATTTGACAAATAATATATCTAAATTGATCAGCGCGGCGAGCTAGTTCTATCTATGCGTTCCTTGTTCTGAATTGAAGCATGCATCATGTCATTATTAAACATCTGAACTGTTTATGACAATAAAATTGGACCAAATAAATAATAAAATGCTTTCTTCTTGTATTCCACACCTCACCATGCCATGCTACTTTAATGCCATGTGAATTGTGCATCATTCATCATGGCATGCTTGTTTGCTTGTCGCATTTTAATTCATATGCTTGTGCACTTTATTTATGTTGGCCCTTGTTTGTTTGGTTCTTCTTCGAATCGACGCCCGGCAGGAGAATTACCAGGAATCACAGGAGTACTACCCAGATCCATCTCCCGCTTCAACTGAGCTGCCAGGCAAGCAGTACCACATGCTTGCATACATATATGACCTATTGCCTCTATCTTATTCTTCCATCATTGAGTCGCGATTGCATTAAATTGAATCCCAAGTACTGCATAGCCTTTACTTTTAAACCCCACCGAAGCTTGTTCCTCCATCCCATGAGCCATTACTACAGGAGTTGTTTGAGCCATGCGAGTCGTAAAAAAGCATGTGCCGGGTATGTGAGTGTCTGATGGATAACGAGGTACCTAAACAACTTAACCAGAGTGGTAATGGGATAACTAATGAAAGAGGCACCGGTGAGCAATATCTGCTATTTGGTTTTTCCTGCTCACTTGTGTCCCGTAGGACCCCGAGTACTTGATTCCTGTTCCTTCACTATTCGCACTACCCACATCCAGGAGGCCTTATGGACCCCCCTGAGCCAGAGCTTGATTCATTCTTATTTCTTGGGGCCACAAATTAGTTTGGGGGTTTATTACTATCCTGTACTTATGCCATGTTACTACTTTATTAAGATTCTGCGTGGAGCACCTGTACTGTTTTGGATCGTGGAATGTTTTCACGGTATCGACAAGCCCAGTCACACTTTCGGGTTCCCAGTCGTTTACAGCCATTGACACAAACCTTGGGTCCGTCTCGGAGCCGGCCAACTTCGTTATGGGTAGTTTAATGGGGTGGCCCCCTGAAATATTTCTGAATCCTATAATTGCTTTATCGTGAATGCCTCGTTGGGTTTTGAGTTGGTTTTTCCGAGGTTGATCAAGTGTGTGTTGCTATTCGTGCACCCCTGTAGGGTAAATCTTTCTGAAAGGCGTGTCCGCGGTTATGGACGACTTGGAGCACAGTTTATCGATCATAGACAAGTATAACTAAAGTAGCGCTTTTAATTTGACTAAGTACTTGACTAGTAAATAGTGCAATACTCATGGAATGGTTAATAAAACTGCCAACGGATGATGGGGGTTGTTCGTCCGCTTCCTCATTGGTAAGCGAGGAGGAGGATGGATCTGTTAATTATACTGTTATAACTGTTGTTCTTAATTCACGGACATCCGTCTATCTTTGGTTAGGCGGATGGTTAGCGAGTATCCATAGAATTGTTAGATATTATCTTTTGCTGCAATTGCGTCACCCTAGGTTGTGTCCCCTTTAGCGGCATAAAGACTTGCTGAGTACCCCTAGGGTCTCACACGATAAATTGTTTGATTCAGATGAACAGGTGTACCCGCAAGATGGATACTGGGTGGAGGAGACAGATGATGTTGGCAACGATCATTCGGTGTAGAGATTCTGGGAACGGGGATCCGTGAGATCTGTGGGCGAGATGTGTTTATTTATGTGGCATCTTATGCCGGTTTGCTTCTTATCCGTACTCGGATGTTGTTTTCCGCTTCCGCCTGATACTCTGATGTTTGTTGTATGAGGAGCTATCCTTCTCTATCTAGGATATTTGAATCTTGCCGTATGGCGTTGCAATATTTCTATTTCTTTTAGATGGAATGGCTCTGAGGACTGTTGTATGTGGATTGCATACATACTCATTTGGGTACGTAGTTGATCCCTTCGCCTGCCGATTACGCTGCTCGTTCTTCTCCCGATGTTCTGAAAGTGGTTAGGACGGCCGAAAGGTCTACCGTGAGTGGCCCTGGGCCCCACCGTACTATTTTAACCACTTTCGTTAATCCAGGCATGTAACTAAGAGCGTAATTCACCGAGGTAGTTACAATTGGTATCAGAGCCATCCCGCCCTTCAGGGTCTCAGCCAAAATGGTCGTTGTCAGTCTAGCAAATATTTTTGGTAGTTCTGTATACTAGGGAAAAACAAAACGTGAGAGTAGGACTGCTTCCATTTTTCTTCTTACCCACCCACCCACCCTTTTCTGGTAAGGAAGTGTAACGTTTTCAATCATCTTCTAAAATTCAAACTAGGATTCACGTGTTCTAGGTTCTGTAGTACCATAGGTTGTGTGTGTGTGTGAATTCCTTGTCTATCTGTTGCATCCAAATGTTATCACTATCTTCCTTTTGGTTATCAACTGTTGGTACATTCCATACCGACATGCCTTTGTAAACCGACACGATCTATCCGATTCGTTGTATACCGATGCGATCTATCTTACTCTTTGTTATCCGACGTTATCTTCTTGGGGTGTTCTTTTTCGTAGTTACCAATCTTTAGGTTCATCTTAAGAAGAAGGTGTTGGGATATGTGTTTTACTGATTCATGTGCGGAGTAATGATTTGGGTGCGGGATGGAGTCGCGACCATACCACTACTTTCATCATTTGCTCTTGTATGTTGAATTAGTAGAGTTACTAATCTTGATTCATGAAGTGGTTTTGCGCATATAGTGGTATTTTAATGCCGAAATTTGCGGAAATTTTTTCTTTATAGTTTGTGTACCACACTCCTTGTTCAGTCGTGTGCGTTATGCTTAATATCTTCTAGTTGTCTTGAACTTTGTGATATTTTAATATCATCTCAGTGAATTGTATCCTTTAATCTTGATTAATTCCATTTTGGTACTATTTTGGATTATTATCATTCTCCATTATAGTACTGACTTGTGTTTTATATCAATCACAGGATGGCACCACCACGCCGTTCTGAGGAGGACATACCACCTGAACTTGGGGCTGCTTTGGCAAGTATTGCAAATGCTTTGGGCACTATGCAGCAGAACCAGCAGCGCTTCGAGGAAAGTGTCAGGAGGAATGAGTTTGTTCCGCTACCTCCACCTCCCAAGCGAGGAGACATCAAGAGTTTTCTCAAGTTCAACCCACGGCAATTTGAGGTGTCTGATCAGCCACTTGATGCGGATGATTGGCTGCGTGAAGTGTCAAGGTTGCTGATGACTGCGGATGTTCCCGAGCAAGAATGGGTCAAATGTGCCACTCACCTTCTGAAGGGAGATGCAGCTCTGTGGTGGGAAAATTACCTCAAGGCAGACCTCTCTGGTTTTCAGCCTACTTGGGAGCAATTCACTGGGGCTTTCAAAGAGCAATATCTGTCAGAAGTTGTCATTGAAAGGATGAAGGAAGTGTTTCTCAACCTCAAGCAGGGCACTGACAATGTTAACACCTACATCAGAAACTTCATGAACCTTTCTCGTTATGGTGGAGATGAGATCTCTAATGACAAGAAAAAGCAAAAGAGGTTCTGGCAAGGCCTCAATGCTTCCATCAAATATGCAATCACTCATGCAAGGCCGACGTCTTTTCTGGAACTCCAACACACAGCTCTACAGGAAGAAGCAAGTAGGCAAGTGTTTGAGTAGTCAAAGAAACACAGCCGTGATTCAGCAAGTTCTTCTACTATGACAGCTCCTTCTAAGCGTCGTGTCTGGGTTCCTAACACCCCACCGTCGCTCCCTGCTCCACCAAGACCGTCAAGCTACGCAGCAAGGCCACCAAACTCTTTCACTGCGGCTCCCAGGGGCTACAACCACAACTACCCTGGAGCGCCTGGCGGAGTCCCTGGCTACGTTGCTCCACGTCCACCTGGTGCTTGCTATACTTGTGGAAACACTGGGCATCAACACTGGAATTGTCCAATGAACAACAAAGCTCTTCCACCACCACCTCCAAGACCTGCGGCAAGTGCTCCTATGATTCGTGCACCTCCACCTCGGGCTCTCAACATCAACACCAAGCCTGGGTCTACGGTTTCTCGTGCCAACTGTGTCAACGTCGCTTAAGCTGAGCATGCACCTGGAGTTGTCATGTGTATGCTTCCTGTTAACTCAGTTCCTGCACGAGTTTTGTTTGATTCTGGTGCTTCACATTCTTTCGTTTCTCACAAATTTGCAAATGAGCATGAGCTTGTTATAGACCGGCTGGATAAGAAGTTAATGGTTCTTTCTCCCGGGGCAAGATTGTTATCCACCAAAATCAGCCATAACAATCAAATTGAGATTGGTGGTTCTTCGTTTCCGGCTTCCTTAATTATTCTGGGCAATTCTGATATTGATGTTATCTTGGGCATGGATTGGTTGACAGCAAATGCAGCTGTGATTGATTGCGCTGAATGTTCAGTTTCTCTGAAAATTCCTGAAGGCCATATAGTCTATTCTCCAAGTCTGACTCCTGCAATTCAGCTTTACTCTTTGGCGGCTCTGAATGATGATGCTATGGAAGGTATTCAGAGTGTTCCTGTAGTCTGTGAGTTCCCAGATGTCTTTCCTGAAGAGTTGCCAGGTATGCCTCCGGATCGTGAGGTCGAGTTTGTCATTGAACTTGAACCTGGTACCGCTCCTATTTCCAAGCGGCCTTATAAAATGGGTCCTGCTGAGTTGGCTGAACTCAAACGTCAGTTGGATGAACAAGAGAAGTTGGGTTTCATTCAGCACAGTACTTCTTCTTGGGGTAGCCCAACCATCTTTGTGAAGAAGCGAGACAAGACTGATAGACTCTGTGTTGACTATCGGGCACTCAATGCTAAAACAATCAAGAATAAATATCCCCTTCCGCGGATTAATGATCTCTTCGATCAGCTAGCTAGAGCTATGGTATTCTCTAAGCTTGATTTGAGAAGTGGTTACCATCAAATCAAGATTCGCAAGGAAGATGTTCCTAAAACAGCTTTCACCACCCACTATGGCATGTATGAGTACACGGTCATGTCTTTCGGTCTCACCAATGCACCTGCCACCTTCTCGAGGCTTATGAACTCGGTTTTCGTGGAGTATCTTGATAAGTTCGTTGTGGTCTATCTGGATGACATTCTAGTCTATTCTAAGTCGAAGGAAGAACACCTTTGGTGTGTCCTAAACAAGCTTCGTGAGAACCGCCTGTATGCAAAGTTCTCCAAGTGTGAGTTTTGGCTGCCTCAAGCCACTTACCTTGGTCACGTCATCTCTGCCAAGGGCATTGCCGTCAACCCAGAAACTATTAAGACAATTATGGACTGGCTTCCACCCATAAATGTCAAAGAAGTCCGTAGTTTCCTTGGTTTGGCCAGTTACTGTCTTCGCTTCGTTCAAAACTTTTCGAAGATTGCGAAGCCTCTTACCGATCTCCTCAAGAAAGGCAAGAAATATCTTTGGACTCCTGCATGTCAAGCAAGCTTTGAAACACTCAAAGAGAAGCTCACTTCCACACCAGTCTTAGTTCCTCCAGATACATCAAAGCCTTTCCAGATATTCTGTGATGCCTCATTGCAAGGATTGGGTGCGGTCCTTATGCAAGAAAAGCAAGTTGTTGCTTATGCCTCTCGACAGTTGAAGACGCATGAGATCAACTATCCTACACATGACCTCGAACTCGCAGCAGATGTCTTTGCTTTGAAAGTATGGAGGCATTACTTGCTTGGCAACCGTTGTGAGATCTTTTCTGTTCACAAGAGTCTGAAGTATATCTTCACACAGCCTGATCTCAACCTTCGTCAGAGGAGGTGGATTGAAACAATCAATGATTTAGATTTGACCATCAACTACACTCCGGGCAAAGCAAATGTCATGGCCGATGCTCTCAGCCGAAAAGCTTATGTCAACAATCTCATGGTAGAACAACAACAACCTCTCTTGTGCGAGGAATTCCGTAAGCTCAACCTTGAAATTGTGGATCAAGGGTATCTTCTGAACCTTCTAGCAACATCGCTCTTGGAAGAAAAGGTCTGTTCCATTCAACTTGGCGATCCTTACACTAAAAAGATCATCTCCAACATTCAGCTTCTGAAGTATGAGTCTTTCCACGTTGACAACCAAGGCACTCTTTTCTTTGAACACCGGATGTTTGTTCCCAACTACCCGGGTTTAAGAGAGCAAGTTCTCAAGGAGGCACATGATTCTGTTCTTTCTATCCACCCTGGCAGCACTAAGATGTACATGGACTTGAAAACACAATATTGGTGGCCTGGGTTGAAATGATATTGTGCCAAGTATGTCTCGGAGTGTGATGTTTGTCATAGAGTTAAATCTGTCCATCAGAAACCTTCCGGTCTTCTACAGCCATTGAAGCCTCCGGAATGGAAATGGGAGAAAGTAGAGATGGATTTCATCACTGGTTTTCCAAGGTCGCAAAAGGGCAACAATGCAATTTTTGTTGTCATTGACAGGGCTTTCTAAAGTAGCTCACTTCTTTCCAGTCAAGGATACAATTTCTGCAATTCAGTTGGCGGAGCTCTATATCAACAGAATCGTCTCTCTGTATGGAGTTCCTCTTGAGATCAGTTTAGACCGTGGAAGCATCTTCACTTCCAAGTTCTGGGGAAGTTTCCAAAATGCTTTGGGAACAAAATTAAACTTCAGCACAGCTTACCACCCTCAGTCGCAAGGACAAGTTGAAAGGATCAATCAGATTCTAGAAGATATGCTCCGTGCTTGCGTTATCTCTTTCGGCATGAAGTGGGAAGAATGTCTTCCTTATGCTGAATTCTCGTACAACAACAGTTTCCAGAAAAGTCTAAAGATGGCACCATTTGAGGCTCTCTATGGTCGCAAATGCAGAACTCCGATTGGTTGGTCGGGCGCAGGTGAAAGAATATTGTTTGGCCCCGACATTGTAACTCAAGCGGAGGAGAAAGTTCACATCATTCTTGAAAACCTGAAGATTGCTCAAAGTCGCCAGAAGAGCAATTATGACAGAAAGCACACGGACATGGAGTATGTCCCTGGTGATCTCGTTTACCTTCGTGTCACTCCCATGAGAGGCACGCACCGCTTTGGTATCAAAGGAAAGCAGCTCCTAGATACATCGGTCCTGTCAAAATTCGTGGAAGAAGAGGAGAACTTGCTTATGTCTTAAGCTCCCGGAACAACTCAAAGTCCATGATGTTTTCCACATCTGTCAACTCAAGAAGTGCTTCAAGGATCCCGGTAGGACCGTGGACCATGAACTCATCAATCTCCAAGAAGATTTGTCTTATCAAGAACACCCCACAAAAATTCTTGAAGTTGCAGAAAGAAGGACTCGCAACAAGCCATCAAGTTCTGCAAGGTGCAGTGGTCGCACCATTCCGTTGATGAAGCCACTTGGGAACGTGAAGATGAGCTCCGTGCCAAGTATCCTACCCTCTTTGAGTCTTCTTCTTCTTACTAGAATCTCGGGGCGAGATTCCTGTTTAGTGGGGGAGAGTTGTAGCATCCCAATTGTCTAACAATGGTTATGCTACTTGGTCTAGTAAGATATTGGCTACTTCCTATATACAATTGTTGCATCATAATTATATCATGCTCATGTCATCATGCCACCTTGCATTTGAGCATCATATAAAACCCTTTTCTTTTGGTTCTTGTCTCATATGCATTATTAATTGTATTTGCCTCTTGATATTATATTTGGTTATTGATATATTGTTTAAATGCCCAAGTTGAGTTGGGGGCATATATTTTATTCAACTCCATCACCTTTCTTTTCACCACCTTATAATTCAACCATTCCATTTACCCATGAGCTTGTATTTCTTTTTCTTTTGATATTTATTCTAGCTCATGTGGGTCGGGGTGGATCTAATTCTATAATTTCTTTTGCTTGGCCTTTATTCCACTTCTTGGGAATGCATAAGAATAATGCCATATTATTATTATTATTGTTTTCACAAAATAAAACATGGCATTTAATATTTTGCATGGGCCATGCAACCATCACCACCATGTGTTCTCCTTTGGTTTTTATTTGTTTTATGAGTGGATTATCTTCTTAAGCTTCCTCTTCCTCTAAATCATTTTTCCACCTTAATCTTGTATCCTTGCCATGTGCATCAAGGCCCCCTTCTCATCTACCCTCACAAGTGCAATTACACATGTAGGGTCATGTGAGATCTTTTCTCTCATCACCTTTTTCTCCCATCTTTATCTCCATGTCATCACCACCCACTTGGTGAGGCTTGATGTTAGTCATGTAAAACCCTACCCCATGCCCTCCTTTTTCCTCTCCTTCTCCCCTCCAACCATGAATGGCCAAGTGTGTTATGCCCAAAACCCTAACACCTCTCTATCTCTCCTCTCACCCTAGTGCTAGCCTAAACCCTAACCTTTAACCTAACATTCACCTCTCTCTCTCTTTCTCCCTCTCTCTACCATGCTGGCCCCACCCCACTAGCTCTCCCACTCTCTTTCTTCCCGAGGCTACCCTCCATGCCATCCTAAAGCCCTAACCCGAGCCACCCTCTCTAGTATGCCCTAGCTAGACCCGGGCCACCCTCTCTCCTTTGCACATGACCCACCAGCTCCATCGCATGCCTCCCGCTGGTCCCCTCCCTTACTCCCTTAGCAAGGCAACAAGAAGGAGAGAAGAGAAAGATCACCCGAGCCTCCCTCCACTTTGCCAAAAGTGAAACAACCCATGTGCAGCTCTCCTCCCTACCCTTATCTACCCCAGCACCAATAACCCTGGTGTCCAGATCTCGCCTGGGCGTTTCCCAGCACATCCCACACGCTCTCCATCGCCTGCAGCCACCCCCTGCAACCGCGTCTTCTACCTCAGTCTTCCTCAGTTCCCGTGCGTGGAACAGGAGGAGGAGGAGCGCGCGTCGCTGTGGAGTGCCAGTGCACGCCCAGGACCCTGCCTGTACCAGCCTCGAGGAGTAGAAGGTCGGAACGTGCCGATCTCAGAGCTCGCCCGTGGAAAACCCTAAAACGACGGAGCGCCTGCGCCACCCGGTACCTCGGCCGTTTCGAGCCGTTCCAACACCACCGACCTCCTCGTGGTGAGCAGACCGTCCTCCTAGACATGCCCTCTCTTTGTAGCGCTTCCGGGTTACGCCGATAGTTTCGTCGAACATCTGACGTGCATCTCTGCATGATGCCAACCCTCTCACGTATCGTCACTGGCCGCATGCCTCGCTGTCACAAAACCGTACCGCTGCATCCGCGTCGCCGTATTGCAGCGACTGGACCAAGCTATGCTTCCTAGGGCTCTAGTCTATGTCTCCGCCGTGCACGCCTATCACTTCCGTGCGCAAGGGAGATGGACGCAGTCGTCTGCAGTGTATCTAGCGCCGCGGCCCCTTCCTAGCAGTAGCCGCTTACCACCGCACTGGATCCAGTCCGCCAGCTCTAGCCCGAGGTTGCGGGATCGAATCCTGGCGGCCACCCATTTGTCTGACACGCGCCGCCGCCAGCGAGTTTAGGGAGAAGATCCACAGTAGTGTCGCCTTTTTGCAGAAAACCCCCCATCTTCTCCGGATTAGCACCCGCAGTCCCCTAGATCCCCTACGTGTCACCCCTTGATTCGCTCGCCGTCTTGTGGGCCTGCGAGCCCGCTGTCCCACCTATCATTCGCGTAGGGTGGAGAAGTTCGCGGTGAGAAAAGTCCGCGCGCTATTTTCCGCTCAGTCAGTTTTGGACCCACCCGTCAGCGACTGTGGCTAGGTTTGGCTGAGTGCAAAAAATATTTCCGTTTATCTGATTTATTAAACATTTCTAGAAAATTGTTCAATTCAAATTCAAATCAGATTTTAAATAACTTTTAAAATACAAATCCAAATAATACAAATGATATATGTTTTTGAATCAGAAAAATGTGAGGAATTCAAATATGCCATTCAAAATAATGTTTGAGCACTTTAAATTTTCGAGATGAATAAAATTACAATAAAATGCCCTTTTCTTAATAAATTAATAACTTTAATTCTACAACTCCAAATTTGACAAATAATATGTCTAAATCGATCAGCACGGCGAGCCCGTTCTATCTATGCATTCCTTGTTCTGAATTAAAGAATGCATCATGTCATTATTAAACATCTGAACTGTTTATGACAACAAAATTGGACCAAATAAATAATAAAATGCTTTCTTCTTGTATTCCACACCTCACCATGCCATGCTACTTTAATGCCATGTGAATTGTGCATCATTCATCATGGCATGCTTGTTTGCTTGTCGCATTTTAATTCATATGCTTGTGCACTTTATTTATGTTGGCCCTTTTTGTTTGGTTCTTCTTTGAATCGACGCCCGGCAGGAGAATTACCAGGAATCACAGGAGTACTACCCAGATCCATCTCCCGCTTCAACTGAGCTGCCAGGCAAGCAGTACCACATGCTTGCATACATATAGTAATTATTGCCTCTATCTTATTCTTCCATCATTGAGTCGCGATTGCATTAAATTGAATCCCAAGTACTGCATAGCCTTTACTTTTAAACCCCACCGAAGCTTTTTCCTCCATCCCATGAGCCATTACTACAGGAGTTGTTTGAGCCATGCGAGTCGTAAAAAAGCATGTGTAGGGTATGTGAGTGTCTGATGGATAACGAGGTACCTAAACAACTTAACCTGAGTGGTAATGGGATAACTAATGAAAGAGGCACCGGTGAGCAATATCTGCTATTTGGTTTTTCCTGCGCACTTGTGTCCTGTAGGACCCCGAGTACTTGATTCCTGTTCCTTGACTATTCGCACTATCCACATCCGGGAGGCCTTATGGACCCCCCCTGAGCCAGAGCTTGATTCATTCTTATTTCTTGGGGCCACAAAGTAGTTTGGGGCTTTATTACTATCCAGTACTTATGCCATGTTACTGCTTTATTAAGATTGTGCGTGGAGCACCTGTACTGTTTTGGATCGTGGAATGTTTTCACGGTATCGACAAGCCCAGTCACACTTTCGGGTTCCCAGTCGTTTACAACCATTAACACAAACCTTGGGTCCGTCTCGGAGCCGGACAACTTCGTTGCGGGTAGCTTAATGGGGTGGCCCCCTGAAATATTTCTGAATCCTGTAATTGCTTTGTCGTGAATGCCTCGTTGGGTTTTGAGTTGGTTTTTCCGAGGTTGATCGAGTGTGTGTTGCTATTCGTGCACCCCTGCAGGGTAAATCTTTCTGAAAGCCGTGTCCGCGGTTATGGACGACTTGGAGCACAGTTTCTCGATCATAGACAAGTATAACTAAAGTACCGCTTTTAATTTGACTAAGTACTTGACTAGTAAATAGTGCAATACTCATGGAATGGTTAATAAAACTGCCAACAGATGATGGGGGTTGTTCGTCTGCTTCCTCGTTGGTAAGCGAGGAGGAGGATGGATCTGTTAATTATACTGTTATAACTGTTGTTCTTAATTCACGGACATCCGTCTATCTTTGGTTAGGCGGATGGTTAGCGAGTATCCATAGAATTGTTAGATATTATATTTTGCTGCAATTGTGTCACCCAAGGTTGTGTCCCCTTTAGCGGCATAAAGACTTGCTGAGTACCCCTAGGGTCTCACACGATAAATTGTTTAATTCAGATGAACAGGTGTACCCGCAAGATGGATACTGGGTGGAGGAGACAGATGATGTTGGCAACGATCATTCGGTGTAGAGATTCCGGGAACGGGGATCCGTGAGATCTGTGGGTGGGATGTGTTTATTTATGTGGCATATTATGCCGGTTTGCTTCTTATCCGTACTCGGATCTTGTTTTCCGCTTCCGCCTGATACTCTGATGTTTGTTGTATGAGGAGCTATCCTAATTTATTATCTATATCTAGGATATTTGAATCTTGCCGTATAGCGTTGCAATATTTCTATTTCTTTTAGATGGAATGGCTCTGAGGACTGTTGTATGTGGCTTGCATACATACTCATTTGTGTATGTAGTTGATCCCTTCGCCTACCGATTACGCCGCTCGTTCTTGTCCCGATGTTCCGAAAGTGGTTAGGACGGCCGAAAGGTCTACCGTGAGTGGCCCTGGGCCCCACCGTACTACTTTAACCACTTTCGTTCATCCAGGCATGTAACTAAGAGCGTAATTCACCAAGGTAGTTACACAATGACTCTAGTGCTGGTTTAGGATAAGAACACACATGCAATGACTCTAGTGGATCCATATGTGGTTTGTGAAAAGAACACACATGAAATGACTCTAGTGGATCCATATGTGGTTAATGAAAAGAACACACATGCAATGACACTTGTGGATCCATATGCGGTTTGTGAAAAAAAACAAATACAATGACACTGGTGGATCCATGTGGTTTATGAAAAGAACAGGCATCCAATGACTCCGGTGGATCCATATGTGGTTTGTGAAAAGAACACACATGCAATGACCCTAGTGGATCCATGTGGTTTATGAAAAGAACACCCATGCAATGACTCTAGCTATGGTTTATGAAAAGAACACACACGCAATTGCTCTAGTGCTGGTTTAGGATAAGAACACACATGCAATAAATCTTGTGGATCCATATGTGTTGTGTGAAAAGAACACACATGCAATGACTCTAGTGGATCCATATGGTTTATGAAAAGAACAGACATGCAACGACTCTAGCTGTGGTTTGTGAAAAGAACACACATGCAATGACTCTAGTCCTGGTTTAGGATAAGAACACACATGCAATGACTCTAGTGGATCCATATGTGGTTTGTGAAAAGAACACACATGAAATGACTGTAGTGGATCCATATGGTTTATGAAAAGAACAGACATGCAATGACTCTAGCTATGGTTAATGAAAAGAACTCACATGCAATGACTCTAGTGGATCCATATGTGGTTAATGAAAAGAACACACATGCAATTACACTAGTGGATCCATATGTGGTTTGTGAAAATAACACACATGCAATGACTCTAGTGCATCCATGTGGTTTATGAAAAGAATAGACATGCAATGGCTCAAGCTATGGTTTATGAAAAGAACACACATGCAATGACTCTAGTGCTGGTTTAGGATAAGAACACACATCCAATGACTCTAGTGGATCCATATTTGGTTTGTGAAAAGAACATACACGCAATGACACTAGTGGATCCATGTGGTTTATGAAAAGAACACACATGCAATAACTCTAGCTGTGGTTAATTGAAAGAACACACATGCAATGACTTTAGTGGATCCATATGTGGTTTATGAAAAGAACACACAAGCAATGACAGTGATGCTGGTTTCGGATATGAACACACATGTAATGACTCTAGTGGATCAATATGTGGTTTTTGAAAAGAACACACATGTAATGACTCTACTGGATCCATGTGGTTTATGAAAAGATTAGACATGCAATGACTCTAGCTGTGGTTTATGAAAAGAACACATATGCATTGACTCTAGTGCTAGTTTAGGATAAGAACACACATGCAGTGACGCTAGTGGATCCATATGTGGTTTTTGAAAAGAACACACATGCAATGACTCTACTGGATCCATGTGGTTTATGAAGAGAACAACATGCAATGATTCTAGTTGTGGTTTCTGAAAAGAACACACATGCAATGACTCTAGTGCTGGTTTAGGATAAGAACACACATGAAATGACTCTAGTGGATCCATATGTTGTTTGTGAAAAGAACACACATGCAATGCCAGTTATGGATCCATATGGTTTATGAAAAGAACAGACATGCAATGACTCTAGCTGTGGTTAATGAAAAGAACACACATGCAATGACTAGTGGATCCATATGTGGTTAATGAAAAGAACACACATGCAATGACACTGGTGGATCCATATATGTTTTGTGAAAAGAACACACATGCGATGACTCTAGTGCATCCATTTTGTTTATGAAAAGAATAGACATGCAATGATTCTAGCTGTGCTTTATGACAAGAACAAGCATGTAATGATTCTAGTGCTTATTTTGGATAGGAACACACATGCAATGACTCTAGTGGATCCATATGTGGTTTGTGAAAATAACACACACGCAATGACACTAGTGGATCCATGTGGTTTATGAAAAGAACAGACATGCAATAACTCTAGCTATGGTTTATGAAAAGACCACACATGCAATGACTCTAGTGCTGGTTTAGGATAAGAATACACAAGCAATGACTCTAGTGGATACATATGTGGTTTGTGAAAAGAACACACATGGAATGACACTAGTGGATCCATATGGTTTATGAAAAGAATAGACATGCAACGACTCTAGCTATTGTTAATGAAAAGAACACACATGCAATGACTCTAGTGGATCCATATGTGGTTAATGAAAAGAACACACATGTAATGACTCTGGTGGATCCATATGTGGTTTGTGAAAAGAACACACATGCAATGACTCTGGTGGATCCATGTGGTTCATGAAAAGAATACACATGCAATGACACTGGTGGAGTCATGTGGTTCATGAAAAGAACATACATGCAATTACTCTGGTGGATCCATATGTGGTTTATGAAAAGAACACACAAGCAATGACTCTAGTGCTGGTTTAGGATAAGAACACACATGCAATGAGTCTAGTGGATCCATATGTGGTTTGTGAAAAGAAAACACGTGCAATGACTCTGGTGGATCCATATGTGGTTTATGAAAAGAACATACAGACAATTACTCTAGCTTTAGTTAATGAAAAGAACACACATGCAATGACTCTAGTGCTGGTTTAGGATAAGAACACACATGCAATGACTCTAGTGGATCCATATGTGGTTTATGAAAGGAACACACATGCAATGACTCTAGTGGATCCGTATGTGGTTAATGAAAAGAACACACATGCAATGACACTGGTGGATCCATATGTGGTTTGTGAAAAAAACACAAATACAATGACACTGGTGGATCCATGTGGTTTATGAAAAGAACAGACATCCAATGACTCTGGTGGATCCATATGTGGTTTGTGAAAAGAACACACATGCAATGACCCTACTGGATCCATGTGGTTTATGAAAAGAACACCCATGCAATGACTCTAGCTATGGTTTATGAAAAGAACACACATGCAATGGCTCTAGTGCTGGTTTAGGATAAGAACACACATGCAATGAATCTAGTGGATCCATATGTGTTGTGTGAAAAGAAGACACGTGCAATGACTCTAGTGGATCTATGTGGTTTATGAAATGAACAAACATGCAATGACTCTATCTGTGGTTTGTGAAAAGAACACACATGCAATGACTCTAGTCCTGGTTTAGGATAAGAACACACATGCAATGACTCTAGTGGATCCATATGTGGTTTGTGAAAAGAACACACATGAAATGACTGTAGTGGATCCATATGGTTTATGAAAAGAACAGACATGCAATGACTCTAGCTATGGTTAATGAAAAGAACTCACATGCAATGACTCTAGTGGATCCATATGTGGTTAATAAAAAGAACACACAAGCAATGACAGTAATGCTGGTTTAGGATATGAACACACATGTAATGACTCTAGTGGATCAATATGTGGTTTTTGAAAAGAATGATACATTGCAAATGTATCTATAATTTTTGATGCTCCATGCTTGGTTTTATCCATTTTCTTGTGTTTTGTCCACACTTTGGAGTACTTTTCATATGATTTCTTGGACTAACCTATTAACAAGAGCCACAGTGCCAGCTGCCTGTTTTCTGCTATTTTTGGTTCCAAGAAAGTCAGAAAATGAATATTCTCGGAATCGGACGGGACAAAAGCCAAAGTGCCTATTTTTCCAGAAGACTCCAGGAGCCAGAATACGAGACGGAGAAGAGCCAGGGAGTGGCCACACCACCTGGTGGCGCGGGCCAGGCCAGGCCGCGCCAGGGGGTGGTGTGGGCCCCCTAGGTACCCCATCAGTCTCCCTCTTCGCCTATAAGAAGCCTTCTGACATAAAAACTCATGGGGGTTCGATGTTTTTCCACGAAAAGTTCCGCTATGCCGCCGCCACCAAAGGGGAGATTCGGGGGACAGAAAGTCTCTGTTCCAGCACCCTGCCGGGACGGGGTGCCCCCGGAGCCATCTCCATCGATCTTCACCATCATCTTCATCGACTATCCATGTTGCCCCCATCTTTGAGTGAGTAATCCCCCGCTGTAGGCTATGGGGATGGTAGGGATTGGATTAGATCGTTCATGTAATGGCATCAGATTGTTAGGGCATGGTGCCTAGTATCTTTTATTAGTGCTTTATGACTTTGTTGCAACTTGTTGTGCTTAATGCTTGTCACTAGGGCCCGAGTGCCATGATTTCAGATCTGAACTTATTATTGATTCATTATGATAGTATTGTTCTTAGCCTTATCTGCAAGTTGTATACACACGTTGTTGTCCGGAACCTATGGCCCCGAA
>OU342741.1:245754840-245814680 GCA_910589775.1 Avena eriantha | reverse complement strand
TAGGATATGAACACACATGGAATGACTATAGTGGATACATATGTGGTTTGTGAAAAGAACACACATGCAATGACACTAGTGGATCCATGTGGTTTATGAAAAGAACAGCCATGCAATGACTCTAGCTATGGTTTATGAAAAGAACACACATGCAATGACTCTAGTGATGGTTTAGGATAAGAACACACATGCAATGGATCTAGTGGATCCATATGTGTTGTGTGAAAAGAACACACATGCAATGACTCTAGTGGACATATGTGGTTTATGAAATGAACAGACATGCAATGACTCTAGCCGTGGTTTATGAAAAGAACACACATGCAATGACTCTAGTCCTAGTTTTGGATAAGAACACACATGCAATGACTCTAGTGGATCCTTATGTGGTTTGTGAAAATAATACACAGGAAATGACTGTAGTGGATCCATATGGTTTATGAAAAGAACAAACATGCAATGACTCTAGCTATGGTTTATGAAAAGAACACACAAGCAATGACTCTAGTGCTGGTTTAGGATAAGAACACACATGTAATGACTCTACTAGATCCATATGTGTTTTGTGAAAAGAACACACATGCAATGACTCTAGTGGATCCATGTGTTTTATGAAAAGAACATACATTCAATGAGTCTAGCTATGGTTAATGAAAAGAACACACATGCAATGGCTCTAGTGGATCCATATGTGGTTTATGAAAAGAACACACAAGCAATGACCCTAGTGCTGGTTTAGGATACGAACACACATGAAATGACTCTAGTGGATCCATATGTGGTTTGTGAAAAGAACACACATGCAATGACTCTGGTGGATCCATACGTGGTTTATGAAAAGAACAGACATGCAATTACTCTAGCTATGGTTAATGAAATGAACACACATGCAATGACTCCAGTGCTGGTTTAGGATAAAAACACACATGCAATGACTCTAGTGGATCCATATGTGGTTTGTGAAAAGAACACACATACAATGACTCTAGTGGATCCATGTGGTTTATGAAAAGAACATACATGTAATGAATCTAGCTATGGTTAATGAAAAGAACACACATGAAATGAGTCTAGTGGATCCATATGTGGTTAATGAAAAGAACACATGCAATGACCGTGGTGGATCCATATGTGGTTTGTGAAAAGAACACACATACAATAAATCTAGTTGTGGTTCATGAAAAGAACACACATGCAATGACAATGGTGAATCCATGTGGTTTATGATAAGAACACACATGCAATGACTCTGGTGGATCCATATGTGGTTTGTGAAAAGAACACACATGGAATGACATTAGTGGATCCATATGGTTTATGAAAAGAATAGACATGCAACAACTCTAGCTATTGTTAATGAAAAGAACACACATGTAATGACTCTAGTGGATACATATGTGGTTAATGAAAAGAACACACATATAATGACTCTGGTGGATCCATATGTGGTTTGTGATAAGAACACACATGCAATGACTCTGGTGGATCCATGTGGTTCATGAAAAGAACATACGTGTAATGACTCTAGTCTGAGGTTTGGATAAGAACACTCATGCAATGATTCTAGTGGATCCATATGTGTTTTGTGAAAAGAATACACATGAAATGACAGTAGTGGATCCATATGGTTTATGAAAAGAACAGACATGCAATGACTCTAGCTATGGTTTATAAAAAGAACACACAAGCAATGACTCTAGTGCTGGTTTAGGATAAGAACACACATGTAATGACTCTACTAGATGCATATGTGTTTTGTGAAAAGAACACACATGCAATGACTCTAGTGGATCCATGTGTTTTATGAAAAGAACATACATTCAATGAGTCTAGCTATGGTTAATGAAAAGAACACACATGCAATGGCTCTAGTGGATCCATATGTGGTTTATGAAAAGAACACACAAGCAATGACTCTAGTGCTGGTTTAGGATACGAACACACATGAAATGACTCTAGTGGATCCATATGTGGTTTGTGAAAAGAACACACATGCAATGACTGTGGTGGATCCATACGTGGTTTATGAAAAGAACAAACATGCAATTACTCTAGCTGTGGTTAATGAAATGAACACACATGCAATGACTCCAGTGCTGGTTTAGGATAAGAACACACATGCAATGACTCTAGTGGATCCATATATGGTTTGTGAAAAGAACACACATACAATGACTCTAGTGGATCCATGTGGTTTATGAAAAGAACATACATGTAATGACTCTAGCAATGGTTAATGAAAAGAACACACATGAAATGACTCTAGTGGATCCATATGTGGTTAATGACATGAACACACATGCAATGACAATGGTGGATCCATATGTGGTTTGTGAAAATAACACACATACAATGACACTGGTGGATCCATGTGGTTTATGAAAAGAACAGACATGCAATGACTATGGTGGATCCATATGTGGTTTGTGAAAAGAACACACCTGCAATAAATCTAGTTGTGGTTCATGAAAAGAACACAGATGCAATGTCACTGGTGAATCCATGTGGTTTATGATAAGAACACACATGCAATGACTCTGGTGGATCCATATGTGGTTTATGAAAAGAACACACAAGCAATGACTCTAGTGCTGGTTTAGGATATCAACACACATGGAATGACTCTAGTGGATACATATGTGGTTTGTGAAAACAACACACATGCAAAGACTCTAGTGGATCCATGTGGTTTATGAAAAGAACATCTATGCAATGACCCTAGCTATGGTTTATGAAAAGAACACACATGCAATGACTCTAGTGCTGGTTTAGGATAAGAACACACATGCAATGAATCTAGTGGATCCATATGTGGTGTGTGAAAAGAACACACATGCAATAACTCTAGTGGATCCATGTGGTTTATGAAATGAACAGACATGCAATGACTCTAGCTGTGGTTTATGAAAAGAACACACATGCAATGACTCTAGTGCTAATTTAGGATAAGAACACACATGCAATGACTCTAGTGGATCCATAGGTGGTTTGTGATAAGAACACACATGAAATGACTATAGTGGATCCATATGGTTTATGAAAAGAATAGACATGCAATGATTCTAGCTATGGTTAATGAAAATAACTCACGTGCAAAGACTCTAGTGGATCCATATGTGGTTAATCAAAAGAACACACATGCAATGACACTGGTGGATACATATGTGGTTATTGTAAAGAACACACATGCAATGGCTCTGGTGGATCCATATGTGGTTTGTGAAAAGAACACACATGCAATAAATCTAGTTGTGGTTCATGAAAATAACACACATACAATGACACTGGTTAATCCATGTGGTTTATGATAAGAACACACATGCAATGACTCTGGTGGATCCATATGTGGTTTATGAAAAGAACACACAAGCAATGACTCTAATGCTGGTTTAGGATATGAACACACATGGAATGACTATAGTGGATACATATGTGGTTTGTGAAAAGAACACACATGCAATGACTCTAGTGGATCAATGTGGTTTATGAAATGAACAGCCATGCAATGACTCTAGTTATGGTTTATGAAAAGAACACACATGCAATGACTCTAGTGCTGGTTTAGGATAAGAACACACATGCAATGACTCTAGTGGATCCATATGTGGTTTGTGAAAAGAACACACATAAAATGACTGTAGTGGATCCATATGGTTTATGAAAAGAAAAGACATGCAATGACTCTAGCTATGGTTAATGAAAAGAACTCACATGCAATGACTCTAGTGGATCCATATGTGGTTAATGAAAAGAACACACATGCAATGACACTAGTGGATCCATATGTGGTTATTGAAAAGAACACACATGCAATGGCTCTAGTCGATCCATGTGGTTTATGAAAAGAACAGACATGCAATGACTCTAGCTGTGGTTGATGAAAAGAACACACAAGCAATGACTCTAGTGCTGGTTTAGGATAAGAACACACATGTAATGACTCTACTGGATCCATATGTGGTTTGTGAAAAGAACACACATGCAATGACTCTAGTGGATCCATGTGGTTTATGAAAAGAACATACATGCAATGACTCTAGCTATGGTTAATGAAAAGAACACACTGTGGGCTCCCCAGATTATTCATCCGAGAAATCCCTGTTATGCATATCTCCACGTTCCCATGATCGGTGAGTCGTGGAACATAACCGACAAGTATCATTACAACATCTGAAACATAACGAATTACAAGACTTACATACATGCCATTATGGCTACATCATCCTTAGAAGTGGAAAGTTATCAAGCGTAGAGCCCAATCGTGCCTCAACCTACATGCAGCTGACTGGGAAGACGGCCTTGCTCAATGGACGTCACCTTAATCTTCCGATGTCGACCCTCTAAAAGTCTGGCCAAGTAAATAGCCAGGGACAAATCCGTGAGTACTCTTGAATGTACTCGCAAACCACCAGGATAAAGGAAATAAGGAAATGCAAGTCTGGATGTGGCGAGATAGCTCTATCTGGGGTTGTTTTTGAAAAGCCTTGGCTACCTCTTGTAGTTATGGCATCTCCATATCTTTGTTGAAAAAGAGTTTCAAAACATGCCTTTGTTTTATAAATCAAGACATATCCATATCTTTGTTGAAAAAGAGTTTTGAACACAGTATTGAAGTAAAAACCCTTTTTAAACCTCTTTGACCACCCCGGGTCAAAACAAAACTTTCAAACTCGGTTTCCCCCGGAACCTTCGTCCTTTTTATCGTTCTTTCCCAAAAAAACACAGTTTGGGTACTCCTAGCCAACACCTTTACAACCGTCCTTGACCGTGGACACAACTATTCGAATAGATTATAGTCTGCAGAGTTTACGCACTTTCCCCACAAGAATCAATACATCCACCAGGATACAACCACGGCCCACTACTACTGTTGATGGGGGTCCTGATAATCAAACCTAACCTTTCGCTTGTCGACCCTAGCAAAGGCATGCTTCTCCTTTTTGGTTTGTTCTGCCCGGCAACGAGTATGTGGCTCCCAGCCATAGTCCTGCCTTCCGTACACGCGCATACCCAAGCCGCAACTTGGCATATACCTTAACTAGTGACTCCACTTCCTTCCGTACTCCAAGTCATACCATCCGCGGGAGACCCAATTGTTGCACTGGCCTCCTGCCAGTTCAGGCTCAGTCTTGCCAAAGCAAGCAACAGGCTTGAGATCCGAGATCTGGTAGCGCCTGCCTGGAATTCTAGGGATCTCTCCCTATAAACATGGTACAAGTTGCCTCGGCTAATGCAGACAAACTACGAGCTAAGACCCAGCACCTGGGGTAATGTGGTTGCACTGATAAAAATTGTTCCGGTAAAGGCATAGAACATCCCTTCACTTTCTCAATTCTCCTCATCTTTTCTTTCGTTAAAACATCCGCTTGGAACGATGCCTCTTCCCAAGGGTTTTACAAAACAGTTTTGGAAACATTTGTAGTGGGGTAAATCCCAAAATTAGTGTATTTTCTCAAAACCAGGGTTTTCAAGGAGGTAGGATGCTAACCATCGTACTCTCGGTGTAAAGGTATAAAATGATAGGTTCATCGGGGTGGTGCCATGAGGGGCCCAAAGTCATAACTTGGAAGAGCCAAGTTATAGGCACAATATTAGTAAAACAAGACATGCAGGTAGATAATGCAATTTATAAAGAAGATACAACACAGGTAATTAAACAGAGTAGGACAAGTATGGGATTTCGGGAATGGTGGCTTGCTTGTGATCAGCAATAAGTCCCTGTACTTCCTTAGATGACCAAGAATACCAATAATAATAATAATAATAAGTCCCTTCCTTCTTGGCGTCAAATACTCATACTATCGTCGTCATCGAGTACACAGGCAAGCAGACATGTCCACAATCAATACAAGGCATACATTCATCAACCATACATCAATCAAACAAAAGGAGTACTACTGGACTTGGGAGGTCTTGGAGAAGTTGGGTTTTAATGGTGGAAATTACTAGATTACCATTGTAGTGTTTTTCTCTTGGAAGATAGATGTTTAGGGTCCATACTATGAACTTGGAGTGTGGTTCTGGGGTCAGTAGGCTACCAATGTGCAACAATGATATCCTCAGATAGGTCTTGACAAAAAAAAACCATCACAAGTGGTTTCACTTGAATATCAATTACCTAAATTTAATTATGATTTTTATAGTGGTAGTAACTCTAGTTTGAGGGACTAATTCACCAGCATTTATATGGAGCTTCAAAAATTATTCCCTTTGGTGGTCAGGTAGTGTTTGATGTACTGAACCACCTAGAGTTTGAATCTTGTCAAAAGAATTACCAGAATACCCTCAGGAAATTACCAAAGGCAGTTCTATATAGTTTTTATCTTTTTCACCAGATTAATTCTACAGAAGCTATTCAGTTGATTCCAAGGGCAGGTGGTAGCAACTTGGAATACCTTTCTGAAGAAATTGTATTCACTCATTTTGGAGTTTCCAAACTCATGGAGTGATTTATTTAGTGAGAATACCACTTACAGAAGTATTTAAATCCCTAAAATCCAACAAAGACTCAATAAATTCTGAGCTGCTAGGATTTGATATATGTGGATACTATGAAGTTTTGGGAGGTGGAATCAGGTCAATACCACATTTGGTTTGACCTAGAGAATTTATCCAAGGCAGATAAAGGCTAATTTTGTTATTTTTGCTATGGGCGCATTACTGTTCACCTTGGCATGGGACCTATGCTAGATGATAGGTATTCCAGATACCTTCCAGAGGAGCCTTGTTTTATCTCAAATGGAGCTCTAAACTCTCTAAGCAAATTGATTAGTGCAAAGTACACCTTGCTGCAGAATAGAAATTCTAGACATTAATGGAAATTAGTTTAAACTTGGGTTTACCTCTGCCTGTTTGATAAAACATCAGAGAACCACCAGAAATTTGAATCTTGGCCTTTGGACTTAGTTTACATTTTCAAAAGGATTTAAACCTACTGGTATTTCTCTAGAGCTAAAAATAAAAGAAAAGGAAACAAAGTAGGTTGGGCTGTCTCTAGGGCTACTAGGCCGGCCAGGAGGGAAATCGGCCCACGGCACACGGGGCGACGTGCGGGAGAGGCGCGACTTAAACCTGCCAGGCGGGGCCCGACGGTCAGCGAGAGAGGGCGGCCGGAGTGGTATCGGCCAGATTTTGCCGTTGGTTTAAGTGGAGATGGACGGCGGCGTGTCGTCATCCTCCTGAGCGCGCCGGCGACGAGGGCTAACCCTAGTAGAGGGTGGCGCGGGGCTGGGAGCTCACCCGAGGGCTCAGGAGAGGTCGTGGAGGCGGCAGGGCAACGCGATCGACGATGGCGAGCAGATCGATGGTCGACACGGCGGGGTTGGCCTCCGGGAAGCTTCTTTTGTGACGGTGGCCGAGAGTGACCTCGTCGGAGCTCACTGGCGAGGACGGAGGAGTTGGTCCTAGACAAAAAGGAGCATGGGGTTAGGTAGAGGAGAGGTAGGGGAGTCGACCATGCGACATGTAGAGGAGGGTGACCAAGGGAGAGGGTGCCTTGCTCCATTTTTGTGAGGAGGCCGAGTGCTCCTCCTTTTTCTCCTTTCGGACAACATAGAGCAGGGGAGATGGAGTGGTGCTCGGGGGAGGAAAATGGGGGGGGGGGAGAGGGAGCAAATGAGGTGTTGGGGGCGTGCTGGAGGGGGCTGCTAGCCTCTATACCAAGAGGGAGGAGTAGATGATGCAAATGTCCCAATTGGACATGGTGGAGAGGGGAGGCTGGCCAGGGATTGGTCCAGGGGATGGTGGGGAAGGGTAGGATTGGTATTTGGTCATGTTGGATTAGAGAGGAGGGGGTGGCAGCTGTGGTAATTAAGTAGGGGTAAATCTTTGTAAGATTGTGTTGTCTCTCTCTCTTTCTACTAGTCCAAGGGTAAAATGGGGATTTATTGGGGTGGAGCTATAGTGGTCGTCGACTAGGGGAGTGTCCCGATGTTGAGGATAAGCATTGAGCAAGTTTGGATGAGATTTGAAAGAGGTTTGAGTAATGGATTTGCTTAGTTTGCAATATTGATCCAATTGATGGTTATGAAGGAAGTCCAAAAACTTGCATTGGACCAAGGGAGGAAATGGTACTGGTAGATAGATGAGGTCAAGGTAGACTCCTAGGATTTATTTGAGATTTTTATAAGGGGTTTTGGTCCTCCTAAATCCATTTAATCAAAAAGGACAGAAGTGGTTTTTAGAAGATCATTTGATATTTTTATATTGGACAAGTTTGATTTCTGGTGTGAGAGGGTCCAAAATGTGAATACACACTTAGGGGAATTTTCCCATGATTTATTGGAGTATAAAAGTATTTAAGACAATTATTATTCCAATTCACCCATTTTAGAAAATGGGCAAAAAGAAATAATAAAGCTTCTCAAAGATATTTATTTTTGGAATGGGAAGATAGGGTATGATACATGGATATCACATGAGACACAAGTTGGTGAAGTTTATTTGGTGAAAACCAAACTTTCCTTTATGGAAGAAGTTTTGGGGATTTTATCTGTTAAAGAAAATTAATAGATTTGGGGCGAAATAACTAGGGATAACTTGTGAGAAGTCTTGATGATCAAGGTGGATGACATGGGCAAGGTGTAGCAAGCATTTTCAACCTTTAGGAATGGAAATCCAACTTGGATTAGATGAAATAACAAGTTATTGAGGATCTAGGGTGATGTTATTTTTATACCACCAAAACATACTTGTATCTTGGAACTCAGAGCTCACCTTGATACTAGGGATAGATGTATAGGTAGAACAAGTCATATAGATGATCATGGCAGAAGAAGTTTGGATTGGTTACCTTTGAGGTGATCTAGAAGTGATGGCAAACTTTCTTGAAATTAAGGCTGCCATACAAAAAGAGTCATGAAGCCTTCTAAACCAAGTTGGTTTAAGCAGCACAGAGATTCACATGGAACAAGTGAAGTATATTTTGGTAGACCTATATGATTAGAACACAACCATGCAGAGAGTTGGTCCATAGGGAGTTGTATGATGGTGTGAGCTTCTACCAAAGTAGGCATGATGACTAGTTTTGCAAGAAATGTTATTTTCTTGTCTGTAAAACAATCAAGGACAAGTGGGTTGGAGGAGGATCTAACCAAGGGAGATTGTGGGCCTTGTTAGTTCTTAGGATGGTTAACAAGATGGTTCAAGTGCATTACCAAAAATTCACAAGGAATGAGAAAGGGAGGCATTCAAAGAGGTGATGTTGAAACTGTTTCAAGACTTAGTCAAATTTTGACAGTTGTGAGGATTTTCACTAGAGTATGAGAGGGAATGTTCTTGGAGGGGTGGCAAGGTACTAGAGCATCAACAAGTGGATGCTATTGAATAGTATATTGAGTAGAAGGGTTCCATGCTTGATATTGGCCTTCATGGACTTGGAGGCTTCTAGAATGGGAATCTTCAGAATTTATCTGGCTAAGGGTTTTAGATGATCAGTTAGTATCTAGTGAGTTGATCTGGCTTTGTTATCTTGCTTAGGATGTGATGATTTGGAAACATCTTGATCCTAGTAATGAGCTTCTAGAATATCTCATACTACTTCCTGAGCAAACAAGTCAATCAGCAGATCAAGGCAACTCATCAGACAGTAGATCAAAGCAACTCATCTTATAAACTAATCAACTACTACTAGGGTTACCATCAAGCTTAGCTCGGGGTAAGGTTGGGACATTTTGAAGGGTTGGGTTTTCGAATAGGATAAGAATCCTTGGTACCTCTACCAAGAGTGGAATTCATAAGCTTTTGGAAGAGGTTTTGGGAAAACTAGAGATAAGGTTAGTTGAGGGTTCTGTCTTGAAAATATAAGGAGATTGTAATATATATCTCTCCATAGTTTTGTTAATAGAAGCTAACAAAATTAGTTTTGATTGCATATGCATCTTGGCTCATGTTTTGAAATGCCAGAACATTTGAGAATATGTAAATTGAGCCAGGATAGTTTTTGGTAAGTAGCTTTTGTCAACTGGTGGTGAGGTAAGGAGTACTGTTAGATACATACTCATATGCACAAGCACAACAACAAGCAAGCACTAACCCAAGTACAAGAAAAAGTTTTTTGTTCCCCCTGATTTTTGCATTCTCGACAACAATTCAGGGTTACTGAAATTGAGATGTTATAGACCTTTCCCCCTTAAAAGAATCTCGTCCCGAGATTCAGGAGAATAGGAATAGGGGATTCGTCTTTGATTCAGTGCCGACTTTATCTTCGAACAAAAAAACCTCGACAGTGAGGTTGAACTTCAATCTTCTTTAAACTCGAGGGTCGAGACAGCTTCAACTATGATTGCATGGAGGGATCGTTCTTCTGGAAGGGTTTACGACGTTTCTCTTAAGTGGGTTAAGTCTGTGTCTTAGGGTCCAGTTATTGGAGTTCTTCTAGCGGAGGGTTATACCATTTTGCGGGAAAGATGCAGTATTTCCCCCTTAGGATTAGACTGGGGTGGACTGGAGAGTTACCAGTCGGGGACTTACTTTTGAGGGTGACAAGAGATGGTTCTCAAAGTAGCGGACCTCGACTTAAGAGAGGGTAGCATCATAGGTGTCGTTCCAGGGGGAGGTTATGGGCTAGATTTATTACAAGTTGCACTTGCTGACGTTCAGGGAGTCCTAGAGTAGGTTAATGTCGTGGTGGTGTCACGGCAGATGCCATGGATAGGCTAAAGGTGGGGCAAATATGCACTAGGGGAATCCAAGGAGGGATAGTGTGGTGATTCCACACACAAATGCTTTGTATTTCCCAAGTTTGCAAGATTACAGATGGTCCTTGAGCTGTATTGGGGAGAGGAGGAAGAAGGAGCTCTCTTACACTCACCACTAGCTATCTCCCAGGGAACAACTACTCAAATGCCAACCAACCAGAAATTAACCCCTTTTACAGATGCCCTAGCCCTCCTTATAAAGGGGTGGCTAGGTCTCCAATTCCTAAAATAGCAAACTCGACCAGGTCACTTTCGCCATCGTAAGCCATGCAGAGGATACGTGAGCCTCCGCATCGCCAGCGTCATCCGACACAGGGCGCGTCACCCTTGTCGGCCACACCTCGGTGGTCCTTCTCTCTGTCCGCTTTGCTCATGCTCCAGCGTACAATGACCACCTTTTGACCAGCGAGATACCTTCCTTCTCTTGCAAGCCTGATATAACCCGGATCATGCCTGGTTAATCCGGCCACGCGGGTACCTGCATACAAATTACACAAATCCTGCCGGCATACGACATATGTCGGCCGGGACTCAATTAGGTGGACATCTTCCGGTTCGGGTTACTCCGTGATTCGGCCTGCCTTGAGGTGACTCGGCCAGCACTTGCTTTTACCTTGACGTACATCGGCTAACTCGGCCTTTATACCCCGGCGTGACCCTACCGGGGGTATCCCCCCAACATTAGTCCCCGAAGCTGGTGCGGTCTTAGCAGCTTCGGCCGCTAAGGCCATGGCACGTTCAACTTACCGAGCCTCTTGCTCCCTTTTCCGAGTTACCTCATAACTCGGATTTCGTGGGCTAAGTTTCCCTTGGCACATTCCGAGTTTTCACTCGCTGGTCGGGTCACCCTTTTGTTTTCCGGGTTATCCTTCCTTCTCTCGTATGCTTCCCCACGTCCCATGTGGAGGTTAATCATTATCTTGCCTCATTTTAAGGGCCTGCTGCAGTTACTACTGCAGTTAATGTCAGGTGTTACTGTTGCACACGTCACATCGCGCCTGTCTCCTCATTAACTGTATCATCACGTCGCGTCGTGGGATCCCCTGCGCCCTGTGGCCCTTCCTGTGGCTCGTCTCTGATTGGATGACCCGACAGATACACGGCCACACCGTGTGGCTTGCCACATCGCACGATCCCACTACCCCCGCTGGGGCATGGTTAAATAGGGGAGGGGCGCGCCCCTTGGTTTTTTCCCCCTTCTCGCGCCCCTCTGCCTCTTCTACTTCTTCTTGCTCCTAGCGACAGCGCCACCGCCGCCGCATCTGCTCAGCAGTGCCGCCGCCGCACCATGCCTTTTCGCACCTGCATCGCTGCCGCTCCGCGTAGCTCCACCGCCACGGGTCCGTGCCAGTCCAAGGTTCTACCCCTACCTCCGATTGGGCCGGTGAGGATAGTGATCTGGACATGACCGAAGAAGAGCTCACCGTTGCAGAAGCAGAGATGGAGGAGTGGGCGGAAAACGAAGAGCGTGGCGCCTAGGCTGGTTCCTGGGTGTGCCAGGACGACCTGGACTGGCTCTACCGCACGCGTCGCATTCCCGAGGGCATGGTTTCCCGCCTCGCCTCCGAGGAGCTCGCTCCCTCACCCAATCCGGGTGAGTTCGTCGTGTTCCTTTCCCATTTTCAGCGCGGCTTCGGCCTTCCCGTTAGCGATTTCTTCGACGATTTCCTCAGTATTTACAAACTCCAACCACACCATCTCCCGGTGAATGCCATCACATCCCTTTCTTCCTTTGCCTCCACCATCGAAGGATATGTCAGTTTGTGGCCTACCAAGGAGCTTTGGATCCGGTTCTTTGGTCTACGAAGGAACGTGATTCCGAATAAATAGCTTGACCCGGAGGACAAACATCTGAAACAATTCGGTGCTGCCTCTATCTGTCCCCGGAAACTGTCCGTCTTTCCCCAGGTCATGGGGCTTGATTCCTGCAAGGGCTGGGCCCAAACTTTATTCTATGTCAAAAATGGCACGGATGAAGACCTGATCCGGCTGTGCCCCTATGCTCCGGGTCCTCCTAATCCGGATTTATGGGACCGGGTTTCCAAGAAACCCACTGTCTTGGCGAATCAAGTCAACAAGCGGTTCAAGGAGTTAAAGGATATGGGGCTGCACAACTAGGACGCGATGATCACTTTCGTCTGCAGCCGAATCTCCCCTCTCCATAAGAGCACACACAAGCTTTGCTATATGAGCTAGCGACTTGACCCCAACCAAATTTCTTCCTTTGAGCTGAACAACACAGAGATATACCGCCGGGTCAAGGCCCTTTTTACAACTGACAAGGAGTTCTCCGCTGATTGGGAGTGGAGATTCGAGCATTATTACCGGGCAAGCCTCCTCCTACGGTAAATCTCGTGATTCAATCTTTTTCTGAGTTATATTCTATGTCGGAGTATGTTGTTTATCTGATCCTTTTGTATTTCCTTCTTAGCTGTTTCTTCAGCAAACCCTCGAAGATGGCACCGAGCCTTCGCTCAAATGGGCGAAGGATCGACCTGTCTCGGACGAGGAGGAGCCGGATCAGGAGATGTTCCTGTCGTTCCCCGATGGAACCAAGCGACCCACTGGTAACTTATCTTCCTTAAGACATTAGCCTAATGATGAAGATGATTTCGATGTTGAGGTGATGGAAGCATTTGACGCTATACCCCTTTCTTACGCCTTTCCGGCTTCAGCTAACCCGGCTGGGAAGATCCACAAAGATCCTCGTCTTGCCACGGGTGAGCCGGTCCTAGCTGCGTCAAAGAAATGGGCGGCCGCTTCTGCTGCTTTTTCCGGACCTTCTAAACCAACCAAAAGGCGAAAGAAGTCCACAGACAAAGCCGCCACCAAGCCTCAGACTAAGGCCACGGCACGGAGAGCTCGAAAGCCCAAGGAGCCATTGACTTCTGATGAGTAAGTCACTTTTCTCTCTGTCCAATCCTTTGCTTCGTGCTTATCTTATGTTGTAACTTATTATTCGTCGTTTGATTTGGCAGGGCTATGGTGGAGGTTCCTTAGAGTGGATCCAGCATCTCCTCTTCCTTCCGGCACAGCCCATCTCCCCCTCGTGGCGATGATACACGCCCGCTGAGCCCCATTCAGGAGGGTTCAGCAGCTGCTCTGGGTTCTAGCTCACCTCGTCCAGAGGAGGGAAACCTTGGAGCAGGGGGAAGTGGCTCTGCCGAGGCAACGGATGCTCCCAACTCCTCTTCGGCTCAGCCGCAACCTGCTACCTCCGAGGTACCCACAGCACCCCCGCCAAGACTAGCACCAGCACAAGCACCAGCACCAGCACCAACAACAGCACCACAAGTACCAGCAGTAGCACCAACTCCTTCCGCCTCATCCGAGTCTTCCAACTCAGCGAGAAGGCCCCGTTAGCACCAAGGCTGCCCCAAGACCAAATCCGCAACTCAAACCTCAACCTCTCAGCAGCAGCCTAAGGCCAAGAAAAATTCTGACGCCGCCAGGGCAGCATCCATCGAGGCTGGACAGCGCACGCTTGCGTCCATGCTTCCGAAGAAAATCCGCTGAAGAAAGATGCCTCCCCCGAGTCCGCTAGCACGCAACTTGCATTGCACACCAGCCCAGCTGCTGCCCAAGTTGAAAGGAGGGAGGCCCACGCCAAGGTTTTGATTGCAAACCATATGCTTAGCGGAGAGCGCTATCCCCCAGCCCTAATTGAATATGTCAATAACTGGAACACGGCGGATTTCATCAATCCCAATGATGATCTTCTGGAGAAATTCGGGCCCGTGTAGTTTAGCGCTCAAATGAACACATCAGCTAACGCTATCCACCTCGCCGGGCGGATGATGGAGGTAAGCTACTTCATCTTTTCTTTAGCATGCACAAGTACTTAGAGATATATCCATTAGTCCCCGAGCCTCCGGGGGAGTAACTTGTTACTCGGCCGGATGCTCCTTAGAGAATAGCGTAGCTCCTTAGTAACTTCGGATATGCACACACCTAGAGCCGAGTTAAGTTCCACTTGGCCCGGACTTTGTACACTTCGAATATGCACACATCTGGAGCCGGGTTAAGTTCCACTTGGCCCGGATTTTGTACACTTCGAATATGCACACACCTAGAGCCAAGTTAAGTTCCACTTGGCCCGGATTTTGTACACTTCGAATATGCACACACCTAGAGCCGGGTTAAGTTCCACTTGGCCCGGATCTTGTACAATTCGAATATGCACACACCTAGAGCCGGGTTAAGTTCCACTTGGCCCAGATCTTGTACACTTCGAATATGCACACACCTAGAGCCAGGTTAAGTTCCACTTGGCCCGGATCTTGTACACTTCGAATATGCACACACCTAGAGCCGGGTTGAGTTCCACTTGGCCCGGATCTTGTACACTTCGAATATGCACACACCTAGAGCCGGGTTAAGTTCCACTTGGCCCGAATTTTGTACACTTCGAATATGCACACACCTAGAGCCGGGTTAAGTTCCACTTGGTCGGATTTTGTACACTTCGAATATGCACATAATTAAGTCAACTTTGCTTTTCTCAGGTCACCACCAATGGTCGAAGCGCTGAGTTCCAGCACCTCTTGGACACACACAAGGGGCTGCGCTCAAAGCATTCTGTACTTCTCGCTGAGTTTGAGAAAAGGGGTAAGTTTTCTCCTTGCCTCTTTTCCCATTTTTCTTTGTCTTTCCCCGCTGGATTAATTTGTCCTTCGGATTGCGCAGCCGGAGTTGAGGCCGAAAACACCATCATGAGGAAGAACTTGGAGCAGATAAAAGGTAAGTCACTTTGGTTAATCTTCTTCTGTGATCTCTTTCCTTTCTCCTAAGCTCGGCAAATATTCATACATCGGCTTTGCTGGGTCAACAAACTGTTTCAGCATCTCTTGAAGATAGTGTGCCCGTGCCTGATATGATGCCGCATTTTCTCGAACAAGCAGGGCAACATCAGGCCGAACTTAAGGAGAAGGATGATGAGCTCGCCCAACTCCGAGCCAAAGACGATGAAATTGCCAAACTCAAGGCTCAAATGAAAAAGCTCAAGGCGCTCCATAAGGCTGAGATGGACAAGGCTGGCCAAGATTTCACCGAGGAGCAAGAATGCCTCAACCTTCAACTCACAAAATATCAAGAACTGCTGAAGGAGGCCGACGTCAAGCTTGGCTCGGCTAACGCTGAACTTGAAAAGCTTCGGGAGAGACGTGATAACTGCACCAAGGAGCTGACCCGGATCCATAGCCATATTTCTCGTAAGTTCTTTTCCTTCCGCCGACATGAATCTCTCCGGGTCAACCTCCTTTACTTATTTCACTTGTCTTGTTTTCAGGAAAATTTCCAGAGGGTGATGCTATTGCGGTTGCTGCAGTTTCCAAGTTCTGCATGCAGAGGGGTACCCCAACTGGCCCTGATTCTGAAAACATTCCTTATGACATGGAGGACTTGCTGGTCAGCCTATCCTCTCGCATCGAGATTGTGAAGAACTACGGTAAGGGTCTCCTAGATGCAGCAGTCCGGATCTTCCGTGCCCTTTGGCCTGGTGAAGATACTCTGGAGGGGTCCACTTCTCTGATTACCAAGTTAATGGAGTGCGAGACCTATCTTGACCTCTGGAGGGAATCCGCCGCCCGTGCCGGAGCTGAAACTGTTCTCCATTTTGTCCTCACATGGTATGAAAAGTTGGATCTGAAGCTTCTCGAGCGCCTGCGGACCAGATCCAAGTGGTCGAATGACCCGGATTGGGTAACCCAGCGCAAGTCTTGTGCCCACAACCTCATCTAGTTTGCTCCCATCCATCAATGGAATGAAGGACCAAGCTTCCTTGGCGTTATTGACGACGAATACGTCGAAGATGGTTCGGGAGATGATGAAGAGGACGAAGCTTCAGATGTTGAAGAGGATGAAGACGATGATGAGGCTGAAGCCAGAGTTCCACCTGCTGCTGCTCCTTGAGCGTGAAAAAACACTTTGAAATTTATCAGATCCCCGGTATGCCGGGTGCAGATGTATTAAGTACACGGATTATATTTTGCTACTAAGTCGCTCATGCCGGATTAACTTGGGCGTAGTCCCCGAGTTTCATTTTCTTGTTTCTCCAATTTTCTGGCTCGGCTCGTGTCTACCTTGATTCGGTTTTGTGACTTATGTGTCCGAGTTTCAAAAATTGACTTAACAATACTTGGAAACTTTTAAGACTAGCTCAAAATAACCCATCATAGTAAAAACAAGGTAAACATAAAGTTAGTTTGAGTAACAAACATCAGCTCGATTATGTTCTTCTCCTTAGTCATTTTTCGTGTGCTGCGCAATTCCAAACTTATTCTCTTGCTTGCCATGAAGCCAAATCTTGTTGGACATCAGCAAATCGAAGAGTTGAGTTTTTGGTGCTCACACACTACAAAACCGACTTAGGCAGAGGCAACTTAAGCCAGCTGACATAAAAATAAATTACAAGTATAGAAGATAACAAATATTATTAAGGCAGTCCCCAAGTTACTGCTCGAAGTGCCAAGATTTCCTTGATAAACTCATTGCCGGCGTACATACCGACGTATGAGATACTCGGATAAACACACTTCTTTGTTAAGTGTAGAAGGGACGAAGTAGAGCTACATTCCATGGACGCTTAGATTCCTCGTCGGGCCTGTCTGCCTTGTTCTTCTCTTGTGGCTTTGCATCGATGAGATAATAAGAGTCATTGTGCAATGCTTTGCTCACAATGAATGGCCCTTCCCATGGGGGGATAACTTATGCATGCCAGCGGTACGTTGTTCCAACCGGAGTACCAGATCACCTTCCCGGAAGACCCGGGGGTTTACTTTCCGGCTATGATAGCATTGGAGATTTTGCTGATATATGGCGGATCTGGACAATGCCAATTCTCTCGCTTCTTCCAGCAGATCAACATCATTTTGCCAGGCTTCTCGCACTTCAACTTCTGTCTATTGGGTGACCCTAGGCGAATCATGCTCTATGTCGGCTGGTAATACAGCTTCTGCCCCATATATCAGAAAAATGGAGTATAGCCTATTCATCGATTTGGAGTTGTTCTTAAACTCCACAGTATCGCTGGTAGTTCTTGTATCCAGCACCCCGCTGATCTTTGTAGCGGCTCAATGAGATGGGGTTTTATCCCGGATAACACTAATCCGTTGGATCTTTCCACTTGTTCGTTCGATGCGGGGTGGGCTACCGAGGCAATGTCCAACCGGATCTTCTTATCTCGGCAGAATCACGCAAATGCTCCTTCAGCAAAATTGGTGCCATTATCTGTTATGATACTTTGAGGATAGCCATATCTCAGAATGATATCTTTGAGGAATGTCACGGCTGTAGCTCCATCACATTTTCTTATTGGCTTCACTTCAATCCATTTGGTGAACCTTTCCACCATAACCAAGATATGGGTCATATTTCCACTTGCGGGCTTAAATGGACCAACCATATCCAAACACCATACATCAAATGGCTATGTGATTGGTATGGTCTTGAGTTCCGACATTGGCATATGTGTCTTGGTGGCGTACCTTTGACAACCATTACATTTTCTTACTAGATCTTCTGCTTGTTCCAAGGCACTTGGCCAGTAGAACCCATGCCGGAAAGCTTTTGCCACTAAAGCTCTAGATGAGGCGTGATGCCCACATTCCCCTTGATGTATATCTCGGAGGATGTCAAGCCCTTCTTCTGGGTCAACACATCGTTGGAGAATGTTTGTGATAGTCCTCTTGTATAGTTCGGCATTGATAATCGTGTATGCCTTTGCGCACCTCTGAGTTTGTCTGGAAAGCACCTCTTCACTGGGCAAAGTTCCGTCCTTCAGGAATTGAAATATGGGTAGTGCCCAAGCTGGTATAGCTCGCGCCGGAAACACATGCTCATCTATTTCCATTTGATTCACTGACATAACCTTGGCTGGGTCGCGCTGTACAGTCCCCGGGTTCTGCGTAGCAGTCCCCGGGTTTCCTGAACCACTTCCCACGTCAATGTCCATGGGTACAACTCCGGACTCTAGATCTGCTGGGATGTAGATTGAGTTGGTTTCTGGGGATGGCCTAACAGATGGTTTTCTGAGATGTTCTAGCGCTACACCCGGTGGAATTGCTTGTCGGGTTGATCCGAGCTTAGACAATACGTCGGCAGCCTCGTTTTCTAGCCAGGGTACATGGTGAAACTCGCATCCCTCAAAGTACCCTGATATCTTTTGCACATGAAATTTTTACAATGCCATGTTTGGATCCAAAGCGTCCCATTGCCTCGAGACTTGCTGAACTACCAAATCCGAGTCGCCAAAGCATTGGATCCAACGTATTCCAATTTCTTTTGCCACTTTGAGCCCATGCACAAGTGCTTCATACTCGTCGACATTGTTTGATGCTGCGAAATGGATCTGCAGCACATACTTCAACTGGTCGTTCTTTGGTGAGGTAAGTACAACTCCGGCGCCTAACCCGGTTTTTGTTTTTGATCCATCAAAATGCATTCTCCAGTAGTTCGGATCTGGTAGCGGTGGCTCATATTGCATTTCAGCCCAATCTACGAAAAAATCAGCCACAGCCTGAGACTTGATCGTATCTCGCCTGTCGTACTGCGGAGCATAAGGGGCTAGCTCAATTGCCCATTTTGCGATCCGGCCGCTCGCATCCTTGTAACTCATTATCTCAGATATGGGTGCTTCACATATCACTTTGATTGGGTGTTCTTCAAAGTAGTGCTTTAGCTTCTCCGCTGCCATATACACACCATACGCCATCTTCTAATAGTGAGGATAGTTTTGCTTCGATGCTGATAATACCTCGCTCAGGTAATAGCCTGGCCTTTGCACTGACTTACCCTCTTCGTCGCGCTCTACCACTACTACTACACTTACAACTCGGTTGGTTGCTGCTATGTACAGCAACATTGGCTCTTTTGATATGGGGAGGCTAACACTGGTGCAGTGGCTACCATTTTCTTTAACTGGATGAAGGCTTCATTGGCCTGTGGCGTCCATACGAACTTGTCCGCTTTTTTCATTAGTTGATAGAGAGGCAATGCCTTTTCTCCCATCCGACATACAAACCGACTTAAAGATGCCAGACAACCAGTGAATTTCTAGACATCGTTAAGACACTTCGGAAATTCCATTCGCTCTATGGCCCGGATTTTAGTTGGGTTAGCTTCGATACCTCGGCTGGAGACAAAAAAATCCGAGTAATTTTCCAGCCGGGACACTGAAGGTACACTTCTCCAGGTTAAGCTTCATTCGGAATCTTCTTAGAATCGCGAATGTTTGCCTGATATCATCAAGGTGCGTTTTGCTTTCCTTGGTTTTTATAACCACATCATCCACATATACTTGCACATTTTGGCCGATTTGGTCGTGTAAACATTTTTTGCATACATGTTTGGTACGTTGCCCTTGCATTACATAAAAAAAAGGCATGGTGCGATAGCAATAAGCCCCATACGGGGTGATAAACGCAGTCTTTATTTGATCAATCGGGTTCAGAGGTATCTGGTGGAAACCAGAATATGCATCTATGAATGACAACAGTTCACACCCAGCAGTAGAATCTATGACTTGATCTATCCTTGGTAGTGGGAATGGATCTTTTGGGCACGCCTTATTCAGGTTCATGTAATCGATGCACATACGCCAAACCACTGCCACATTCGGATCATCTTTCTTCTTTTCCACCAGCACCGGATTAGATAGCCAATCCGGGTAAAGCACTTCCATGATAAACCTAGCTTCTAGGATCTAAGCTATCTCATCTCCAATGACTTTTCTCCTATCTTCAGCGAAGCGGCTGAGAGGTTGCTTCACCGGCTTTGCTCTGGGTCTCACATTGAAAGAGTGCTCGGCCAACTCCCTCGGAACACCTTGCAAGTCCTATGTGGACCAAGCAAAGATATCCCGATTCTCACGGAGGAAGTTGACGAGCTCGCTTTCCTATTTGTCATTTAACCCGACACCAATTGTTACGGTGCGCTCTAGGAACAGATCATCAACTGGCACTTTCTTTGTATCTTTCGTTGCTTGAAACGAGACACTTCCATGCGGGTTACTTAGCGCCGGCATATATTGTTGTGCGGACTGCGCCAATGCCGCCACCTCCTGGATCTTTCTCTTCTCTTGTGAAATCACGAGTGATTCGGCCAGGTTAGACCCGGCTGACACGCACTCAATGGAACGCCGGAAATCTCCTGCTATGGTAATTACTCCATTTGGCCTGGGCAACTTCATCTTTAGGTAACTGATGTGACAACTTGCCATGAATTTGTTCAGGGAAGGTCTGCCGAGTAACGCGTGATATGCGCTTTCTAGGTTCACCACCTCAAACTCCAAATTTTCAGTTCGGCAATTATCTCTTGTGCCAAATAACACGTCTACCCAGACCTTGCCAATGGGTTCATAGGAAATGCCTGGCACAATACCATGGAAAGTTGTTCTCATGGCCTAGAGCATGTTCTCCGAGATACCCAACTTGCGCATTGTATCCACGACATAATATTGATGCTGTTGCCATTGTCAATCAGTACCTTAGATAATCTTACATTGATATTTGGCCCGATGAACGTTGGGTCCAGCACCAGTGCATACGAACCAGGGCTAGGCATAAGCTTGGGATGGTCCTTGATACTCCACGTAATTTCCTGATCCGACCAAGGCATATACCTCGTCACCGCCGGCATAACTGCATTCACCTCCATATGTCGGTGTTGCAAGCTTTTTCTATCTGTTTCTTTTGTGGTGAACACACAGTAACTCCGGTGATGCTCTCTGTATTCGTTTCTCCCCTCATTGCCGGGATATCTTTGATCTGGCTGATGCTGATTTTCCACCTAATGCACTGCATCCCTTCTCTCATGGTTTTCATACCTCGGCGGAGGTGGTGGCAACATTAACTGTTGCGTGTTCGCTCCGGAGAGTAATTGCTGCCGGGTAACTCCTGTCGAGGTTGATCATTCCGAGGTGCCTGAGCATTCACCAAACCAATTTGTTCTATCTTCCTCATCCACTCACATTGCCAAGTCGTGTGACCCGCCGGGTTACTCGGATTTGGTGTGTGAAATTTGCACGGCTGATCCAGCAACCCTCATATGTATACCTAGGCCGGTCCTTCTTTTCTTGCCACTGTCTATTTTGCTCTAGCGTCCAAGTTTTCTTGCCATCATTTCTTGGGGTCCACTGTTGCCCTCCAGTTTTTTGACGCTGATTACTCGCTGCTCCGGGTTGATCTTGATTTACAACAGCAACTTGTTGCGAACTATACCTGTAATCCGGTCTATCATCTCTTCTCTTACCCCGGTAATCATTCCACCGGGATGACCCAGCTCCATCTCGCTGGTAGTACTCCTCATTTGACTCGTTTGACACGAGCCTAGGTTGGGACGGATCACCCAAAGCATATGAATCAGCAATCTGGATTGTCTCTGCCAGTGTAGTTGGCATGTCCCTTTGTAAAGTTTGCCACATCATGCTTGCATATCTACATCCTTGCGCAAACCAAGTTATGGCCTGTGACTCAATCATGCCCTCGCACGAGTTTCGCACGGTGCACCAGTGGGTTAAGGATTCTCGGTCTGTCTCATTTGCTCTGTGCTTCCACATTGCTAGGGTCTGTGGCCTATTGGGACTCTGATACGTGCTTGAGAAGTTACTGACGAACATTTCCTCAAAATCGATCCAACAGTTGATACTACCGGGTGATAAATTGTTTAGCCATGCCCTCGTTGGCCCTTCCAGCATCTGAGGTACATATCTCACAGCCCATCTCAAGTTGCCTGTAGAAATTTTCACCGCCGTCGCGTAGTTGATCAACCAATCCTCCGGCTTGGTGCTACCTTCATATGTTTTCGTGCCTCTGGGTAACTGGAAGTTAGGTACTGGAGGTTCTTTCATGATCCGGGTCCCAAAGCACGCTGGACCCGGAGGACCTTGCCCCTCAATCTGCTCTGACCTATAGAGCCGATCCAGTTTTAACCTGGCACCATCAGGCATCAAGTTCCTTCTTCCCAACCTTGACCCTATCACGTGATAGCCCGGCCTAGGGTATCCTGCGTTCACCATTTCTCAATCACCACCATTGTATCTATCTTGCTCTTGTGGAGCGGCTCTCTGTTGTATACCTTGGCCGGCACTTCGCTCTTGCCGTGGTATATTCCGCTGCTGCGGTTGCCCTGCACCCGCCGAGTTGCACTGTCCGGCATTGCCGTTCACAGCGTTTCCCTGACTGGCATTGCCTTGGTCGCAGTTACCTCGGCCAGCTTCACCTCGGCTGACACTTCGTCGATCATCATTTCCCTGCAGTGCTTTTCCTTTCCCTACACTGTTTCTCCTCGCCGAGGTTATCACTTCCTCTCTTCTTGGACCACCATGAGGGGACGATGCAGTTCCAGCAGATTTCTCCGGGTTACCTATCGCTGAATAAACGACTTTGGAAGCCCCAACCCTTGCTGGATAGAATGTTCTCTGATTCCTCAACTCTAGTAATACCCTCTTTGTTCATTTCACTAATGAGGTTTCTCCCCTTTACTTTCACATCATCTACCTTATTTGCCTTTGCGTACTCACGCAGTGTCATGTTCAACGACTGCTGAGCCGCGGCTATCTTTTTTGCACCCTCTAGTATTTCTGCCTAGTCTCCTCTAACTCGGCCTGTGCCTGAGCCGGATCTACCACTCGTGCAATGGGACTTGCCAAGCTATCTATCGCTTGCTGCAGCACATTCTCTGGCCTCTCTAGTGGAGGACCTCTATTTTTCCTTGGTGCCTTGGGTGTTACCTCTGGATCTGGTGCCGGATCCTTGCTCGTGCTAGCACTAGGCATTGTCATCATCACTTCGGTGCGGTTGGGGGAGCGAGTGATACGCTCCCCGCGAGCCGCGCTAAGGGGTGGCTCGCCTCCCTCGACGACGTACCGTGGGTGAACGCACGACACATCGACGGCGACGTAGACCTTATGAGCGCCAAGCTTGACGAAGAGGCCGTTGCGCGGAAGAGGTCATTTGCCGAAGCAGCCAGCATTGTCGCTGACAAAGTCCAGCGCTCCAAAGCGCTGAACGAGCCCAGAGATGATGCTTTCGCCATTGCCGATGAGGTTTCCTATCCGGATGTTCACTCCTACTAGCGCCGCTAGCCCCACGGTGGGCGCCAACTGTCATGGTGGTGTCACGACAGATGCCATGGATAGGCTAAAGGTGGGGCAAATATGCACTAGAGGAATCCAGGGAGGGATAGTGTGGTGATTCCACACGCTGATGCTTTGTATTTCCCAAGTTCGCAAGATTACAGATGCTCCTTGAGCTGTATTGGGGAGAGGAGGAAGAAGGAGCTCTCTTACTCTCACCACTAGCTATCTCTCAGGGAACAACTACTCAAATGCCAACCAACCAGAAATCAACCCCTTCTACAGATGCGCTAGCCCTCCTTATAAAGGGGTGGCTAGGTCTCCAATTAGGGCATACATGGAGGCATATTCCAAGGAATATGCCTCTTCCTAAAATAGCAAAACCGACCAGGTCACTTTTCCCCATCGTAAGCCATGCAGAGGCTACGTGAGCCTCTGTGGCGCCAGTGTTATCCGACACAGGGCGCGTCACCCTTGTCGACCATGCCTTGGTGGTCCTTCTCTCTGTCCGCTTTGCTCATGCTCCAGCGTACAGTGACCACCTTTTGACCAGCGAGATACCTTCCTTCTCTTGCAAGCCTGATATAACCCGGATCATGCCTGGTTAATCCGGCCACGTGGGTACCTGCATACAAATTACACAAATCCTGCCGGCATATGACATATGTCGGCCGGGACTAAATTAGGTGGACATCTTCCGGTCCGGGTTACTCCGTGATTCGGCCTGCCTTGAGGTGACCCCGCCAGCACTTGCTTTGACCTTGCCGTACCTCGGCTAACTCAGCCTTTATACCCCGGCATGACCCTACCCGGGGGTATCCCCCAATAGTTAAGGAGCTTCTCTCTTGATCTTTACTTCCACGGGGTGTTGCCGCCTATAGAAGCGCGGGAAATCTTCAGTCTTGAGTTGCGGGGCTATGAGCGGTAAGGGGACCATCTTTTCTGGAGATAAGAGTCCTGGGTGCCTTCGGGCTTCTCTTTCGCGGAAGTCTTGACGGGTTTACCCTCGGGGCATTCTCGGTGGAAGTGACCGAGTAGGCCACACGTGAAGCAGGTACCTATCCTTTGGCGTAACTGATTTGACGACTTGCCTTTGCTGGTACCGGGAGGTTGACGGGCCTTGCCAATGAGGGGATATATTGGGAAATTGATAGGGACGTGGTCTTGGTCTTCACAGAGGAAACAAGTGACAAACCGAGTTGGGCAAACTTTGGACGAATGAGGTTCTCCGTAGTTTGGGCAGTGGCCGGAGCATCTGCTGGCTTGGTGTCTTTCGTCTCCGCAACGGCTATAGGCCTTCTTCGAGCTTCCTGTCTCCATGGCCATCTTGGGGGGGTCGGTTAGTGGTACGCGTTCCAGGTTGGGTTAGATGCGACGTCTTGGGTAAAACACGCAGGAAGAGAACAATCAAGCAAGCATAGAAATTCAAGGAAGTTATTACATAACCAACCAATCTGCACCCAAAGGTGCTAATAGTACTTAAGCATTACAAAACGCGTTCAGGGCAATACATGACTCTACCCTATCGCTAGCTGGGCGAGTACCGCAACGCGGGTGATTACTCGGAGGGTGCATCAGTGGAGTCGTGGCTGGCTACTGGAAGATCAGTGGAGGTTTCCTGTGCCTCCTTGATGGGCTTGAACCTACGGAGGTATTGACTGGCGGTGGTTCACTTCCTGCTTCTCTTGGGGGTTCCTTCAGTGGCGGTGGTTTGTGCTTGATTTCTTTGTAGGGTTTCTAGAGCTTCTTTACAGGTGAGAATGGCTTGCAGGAGACGAAGCTCCATTTGGGAGTGGCGGTATTCGTCAATGACTGCGGTTAACACCTCGTTGCTAGAGTAGCTGTAGCGGGTCTGAAAGGAGAGAGCGGGGTACGCCAGGCTGGGGTCTTATGATCCTCCAGTGCAGTCAACATTTCCCTTCATGGGGAGGTAGAAGGTTGTAGGCTGTCTCATCTCTGGGAGGGAGCTACGGATGCGCATCAAAGCTTCTCTGGCTACCAAATCAACAGCAAGTACGGGGCTAGGCATCTGAGGTCCAGTGGAATAGATAGGGCTTCCATTGGTTCCCGGCTTGGGTAGTATGACAATCTGTCCCACATAATCTCCTGAGTCCACTCCCTTGTGGAGGGTGTAGGTAGGTTTCCACTGGTAACCGCAAAGTTGCATAGCGTCCCAGAGTAGTCGGGGAAATCCAATATTCAGCCACTCTTCATCAATAGGTTCTATCTACAAAACTTTTTAGGGCCAGGTTGGGTCAGGATTTTAGGATTAGAAAATCATATTAATGCAAGTAGGTTTCAAAATGGAGGGGAAAAGACATGAGCACTTTTGCAAATAGTCATCTTTTCTCCCTTGTCCTTTTTAAAATAGGTTTGTCATTTCTTGTCTAACGTCCATACTAACTAAGGTCTCCTACAGTTAGGATGGCTCTGATACCAAGTCTGTGGGCTCCCAGATTATTCATCTGAGAAATCCCTGTTATGCATATCTCCACGTTCCCATGATTAGTGAGCCATGGAACATAACCGACAAGTATCATTACAACATCCTAAACATAACGAATTACAAGACTTACATACATTCCATTATGGCTACATCATCCTTAGCAGCGGAAAGTCATCACGCGCAGAGCCGAATCGTGCCTCAACCTATAGGCAGCTGACTAGGAAGACGGCCTAGCTCGATGGACGTCAGCTTAATCTTCCGATGTCGACCCTCTGAAAGTCTGAGCAAGTAAATAGCCAGGGACAAATCCGTGAGTACTCTTGAATGTACTCGCAAACCACCAAGATAAAGGAAATAAGGAAATGAAAGTCTGGCTGTGGCGAGATAGCTCTATCTGGGGTTGTTTTTGAAAAGCCTTGGCTACCTCTTGTAGTTATGGCATCTCCATATCTTTGTTGAAAAAGAGTTTTGAAAACATGCCTTTGTTTTATAAATCAAGACATCTCCATATCTTTGTTGAAAAAGAGTTTTGAAAACAGTTTTGAAGTAAAAACCCTTTTTAAACCTCTTTGACCACCTTAGGTCAAAACAAAACTTTCAAACTCGGGTTCCCCTGGAACCTTCGTCCTTTTTATCCTTGTTTCCCAAAGAAGCATAGTTTGGGTACTCCTAGCCAACACCTTTACAACCGTCCTTGACCGTGGACACGACTATTCGAATAGATTATACTCTGCACAGTTTGCGGAATTTCCCCACAAGAATCAATACATCCGCCGGGATACAACCACGACCCACTACCACTATAGATGGGGGTCCGGATAATCAAACCTAACCTTTCGCTTGTCGACCCTAGCAAAGGCATGCTTCTCCTTTTGGGTTTGTTCTCCCTGGCAACGAGTATGTGGCTCCCAGCCATAGTCCTGCCTTCTGTACACGTGCATACCCAAGCCACAACTTGGCGTATACCTTAAATCTGGTGACTCCACTTCCTTCCGTACTCCAAGTCATACCGTTCGCGAGAGACCCAATTGTTGCACCGGCCTCCTGCCAGTTCAGGCTCACTCTTGCCAAAGCAAGCAATAGGCTTCAGATCTGAGATCTTGTAGAGCATGCCCGGAATTCCAGGGATCTCTCCCTATAAGCCTGGTACAAGCTGCCTCAGCTAATGCAGACAAACTATGAGCTAAGCCCCATCACCTGGGGTAATGTGGTTGCACTGATGAAAATTGTTCCGGTAAAGGCGTAGAACATCCTTCATTTTCTCATTTCTCCTCATCTTTTCTTTCGTTAAAACATCCCTTTGGAACGATGCCTCTTCCCAAGGGTTTTACAAAACAGTTTTGGAAACATTTGTAGTGGGGTAAATCCCAAAATTAGTGTATTTTCTCAAAACGGGGTTTTCAAGGAGGTAGGATGCTAACCATCGTACTCTCGGTCTAAAGTTATAAAATGATAGGTTCATCGGGGTGGGTTCATGAGGGGCCCAAAGTCATATCTTGGAAGAGCCAAGTTATAGGCGCAATATTGGTAAAACAAGACATGTAGGTAGATAATGCAATTTATAAAGAAGATACAACACAGGTAATTAAACAGAGTAGGACAAGTATGGAAATTCGGGAATGGTGGCTTGCCTGTGATCAGCAATAAGTCCCTGGACTTCCTCAGATGACCAAGAATACCAAAAATAATAATAATATAAGTCCCTTCCTTCTTGGGGTCAAATACTCATACTATCGTCGTCATCGAGTACACATGCAAGCAGACAGGTCCACAATCAATACAAGGCATACATGCATCAACCATACAACAATCAAACAAAAGGAGTACTACTGGACTTGGGAGGTCTTGGATAAGTTGGGTTTTAATGGTGGAAATTACTAGATTGCCATTGTAGTGTTTTCCTCTTGGAAGATAGATGTTTAGGGTCCATACTATGAACTTGGAGTGTGGTTCTGGGGTCAGTAGGCTACCAATGTGCAACAATGATATCCTCAGATAGGTCTTGACAAAACAAAACCATCACAAGTAGTTTCACTTGAATATCAATTACCTAAATTTAATTATGATTTTTATAGTGGTAGTAACTCTAGTTTGAGGGAATAATTCACCAACATTTACTGGAGCTTCCAAAATTATTCCCTTGGGTTGTCAGGCATTGTTTGATGTGCTGAACCACCTAGAGTTGGAATCTTGTCAAAATAATTACCAGAATGCCTTCAGGAAATTACCATAGGAAGTTTTGTATGGTTTTTATCTTTTTCACCAGATTAATTCTATAGAAGCTATTTAGTTGATTCCAAGGGCAGGTGGTAGGCACTTGGAGTACCTTTCTGAAGAAATTGGATTCACTCATTTTGGAGTTTCCAAACTCCTGGAGTGATTTATTTAGTGAGAATACCACTTTCAGATGTATTTAAATCCCTAAAATTCAACCAAGACTCAATAAATTCTAAGCTGCTAGGATTGATAGATGTTGATACTATGATGTACTGGGAGGTGTAATCAGGTCAATACCAAATTTGGTTTGACCTAGAGAATTTATCCAAGGCAGATAAAGGCTAATTTTGTTATTTTTGCTATGGGCGCATTACTGTTCACCTTGGCATGGGACCTATGCTAGATGATAGGTATTTCAGATACCTTCCAGAGGAGCCTTGTTTTATCTCAAATGGAGATGTAAACTCTCTGAGGAAATTAATTAGTGCAAAGTACACCTTGCTGTAGAATAGAAATTCTAGAAATTAATGGAAATTAGTTTGAACTTGGGGTTACCTCTGCCTGTTTGAGAAAACATCAGAGAACCACCAGAAATTTGAATCTTGGCCTTTGGACTTAGTTTACATTTTCAAAAGGATTTAAACCTACTGGTATTTCTCTAGAGCTAAAAATAAAAGAAAAGGAAATAGAGCAGGCTGGGCTGGCTCTAGGCTACTAGGTCGACCGGGAGAGAAATCATCCCATGGCGCACGGGGCGACGTGCGGGAGAGGCGCAGCTTGAACCTACCAGGCGGGGCCCGGCGGTCAGCGAGAGAGGGCGGTCGGAGCGGGTATCGGCCAGATCTGGCCGTTGGTTTAAGTGGAGATGGACGGCGGCATGTTGTTGTCCTCCTAAGCACGCCGGCGATGAGGGCTAACCCTAGTAGAGGGTGGCGCGGGGCGGCGAGCTCACTTGAGGGCTCGGGGGAGGTCGTGGAGGCGGCAGGGCGACGCGGTCGACGACGACGAGCAGATCAATGGTCGGCACGGCGGGGCTGGCCTCCGGGAAGCTTCTTTCGCGACGGCGGCCGAGAGTGACCTCGTCGGAGCTCACTGGCAAGGACGGAGTAGTTGGTCCTGGATAGAAAGGAGCATGGGGTTAGGTAGAGGAGAGGTAGGGGAGTCGACCATGCGACATGCAGAGGAGGAGGAGCAAGGGAGAGGGTGTCTTGCTCGGTTTTTGTGAGGAGGCTAAGAGCTCCTCCTTTTTCTCCTTTCGGACAACATAGAGCAGGGGAGAGGGAGTGGTGCTCGGGGGAGGTAAATGGGGGGGGAGAGGGAGCAACTGAGGTGTTGGGGGCGTGCTGGAGGGGGCTACTGGCCTTTATACCAAGAGGGAGGAGTAGATGATGCAAATGTCCCAATTGGACATGGTGGAGAGGGGAGGCTGGCCAGGGATTGGTCCAGGGGACGGTGGGGACGGGTAGGATTGGTATTTGGTCATGCTGGATTAGAGAGGAGGGGGTGGCAGCTGTGGTAATTAAGTAGGGGTAAATCTTTGTAAGATTGTGTTGTCTCTCTCTCTTTCTACTAGTCCAAGGGTAAGATGGGGATTTATTGGGGTGGAGCTATAGTGGTGGTCGACCAGGGGAGTGTCCTGGTGTTGAGGATAAGCATTGAGCAAGTTTGGATGAGATTTGAAAGAGGTTTGAGTAATGGATTTCCTTAGTTGGCAATATTCATCCAATTGATGGTTATGAAGGAAGTCCGAAAACTTGCATTGGACCATGGGAGGAAATGGTACTGGTAGATAGATGAGGTCAAGGTAGACTCCTAGGATTTATTTGAGATTTTTATAAGGGGTTTTGGTCCTCCTAAATCCATTTAATCAAAAAGGACAGAAGTGGTTGCTAGAAGATCATTTGATATTTTTATATTGGACAAGGTTGATTTCTGGTGTGAGAGGGTCCCAAATGTGAATACACACTTAGGGGAATTTTCTCAAGATTTATAGGAGTATAAAAGTATTTACGACAATTATTATTCCAATTCAGCCATTTTAGAAAATGGGCAAAAAGAAATATTAAAGCTTCTCAAAGATATTTATTTTTGGAATGGGAGGATAGGGTATGATACATGTATCTCACATGAGCCACAATTTGGGGAAGTTTCTTTGGTGAAAACCAAACTTTCCTTTATGGAAGAAGTTTTGGGGATTTTATCTATTAAAGAAAATTAATAGATTTGGGGCCAAATAACTAGGGATAATTTGTGAGATGTCTTGATGATCAAGGTGGATGACATGGGAAAGGTGTAGCAAGCATTTTCAACCTTGAGGAATGGAAATCCAACTTGAATTAGATGAAAGAACAAGGTATTGAGGATCTAGGGTGATGTTATTTTTATGCCACAAAAACATACTTGTATCTTGGAACTCAGAGTTCACCTTGATATAAGGGATAGATGTATAGGTATAACAAGTCATATAGATGATCATGGCAGAAGAATTTTGGATTGGTTACCTTTGAGGTGATCTAGAAGTGATGGCAAACTTTCTTTAAATTAAGGCTGCCATACAAAAAGAGTCGTCAAGCCTTCTGAACCAAGTGGGTTTAAGCATCACAGAGATTCACATGGAACAAGTGAAGTAGGTTTTGGTAGACCTATATGAGTAGAACACAAACATGAAGAGAGTTGGTCCATAGGGAGTTGGATGATGGTGGGAGCTTCCACCAAAGTAGGCGTGATGACTAGTTTTGCAGGAAATGTTACTTTCTTATCCACAAAACCATCAAAGACAAGTGGGTTGGAGGAGGATCTAACCAAGGTAAATTGTGGGCCTTGGTAGTCCTTAGGATGGTTAACAATATGGTTCAAGTGCATTACCAAAAATGCACAAGGGTTGAGAAAGGGAGGCATTCAAAGAGGTGATGTTGAAACTGTTTCTAGACTTGGTCAAATTTTGGCTGTTGTGAGGATTTTGACTAGAGTATGAGAGGGAATGTTCTTGGAGGGGTGGCAAGGTACTAGAGCATCAACAAGTGGATGATAGTGAAGATTAGATTGAGTAGAAGGGTTCCATGCTTCATATTGGTCTTCATGGACTTGGAGGCTTCTAGAATGTGAATCTTCAGAATTGATCTGGCTAAGGGTTTTAAATGATCACTCAGTATCTAGTGAGCTGATCTGGCTTTGTTATCTTGCTTAGGATGTGATGATTTGGAAACATCTTGATCCTAGTAATGAGCTCCTAGAATAGCTCATACTACTTCCTGAGCGAAGAAGTCAATCAGCAGATCAAGGCAACTCATCAGACATCAGATCAAGGCAACTCATCTTATAAACTAATCAACTACTACTAGGGTTATCATCAAGCTTAGCTTGGGGTAAGGTTGGGACATTTTGAAGGGTTGGGATTTTCAATAGGATAAAAATCCTTGGTACCTCTACCAAGAGTGGAATTCAAAAGCTTTTGGAAGAGCTTTTGGGAAAACTAGAGATCAGGTTAGTTGAGGGTTCTGTCTTGAAAACATAAGGAGATTGTAATATATCTCTCTCCATAGTTTTGTCAATAGAAGCTACCAAAATTAGTTTTGATTGCGTAAGCATCTTGGCTCATGTTTTGAAATGCTAGAACATTTGAGAATATGTAAATTGAGCCAGGATAGTTTTTGGTAAGTAGCTTTTGTCAACTAGTGGTGAGGTAAGGAGTACTGTTAGATACACACTCATATGCACAAGCACAACAACAAGCAAGCACTACCCCAAGTACAAGAAAAAGTTGTTTGTTCCCCCTGATTTTTGCATTCTGGACAACAATTCAGGGTTACTGAAATTGGGATGTTACACACACATGCAATGACTCTAGTGGATCCATATGTGGTTTATGAAAAGAACACACAAGCAATGACTCTAGTGCTGGTTTAGGATAACAACACACATGCAATGACTCTAGTGGATCCATATGTGGTTTGTGAAAAGAACACACATGCAATGACTCTAGTGGATCCATGTGGTTTATGAAAAGAACATACATGCAATGACTCTAGCTATGGTTAATGAAAAGAACACACATGCAATGACTCTAGTGGATCCATATGTGGTTTATGAAAAGAACACACAAGCAATGACTCTAGTGCTAGTTTAGGATAAGAACACACATGCAATGACTCTAGTGGATCCATATGTGGTTTGTGAAAAGAACACACATGCAATGACTCCGGTGGATCCATATGTGGTTTATGAAAAGAAGAGACATGCAATTACTCTAGCTATGGTTAATGAAATGAACACACATGTAATGACTCTAATGCTGGTTTAGGATAAGAACACACATGCAATGACTCTAGTGGATCCATATGTGGTTTGTGAAAAGAACACATATGCAATGACTCTAGTGGATCCTTGTGGTATATGAAAAGAACATACACGCAATAAATGTAGCTATGGTTAATGAAAAGAACACACATGGAATGACTCTAGTGGATCCATATGTGGTTCATGAAAAGAACACACATGCAATGACACTGGTGGATCCATATATGGTTTGTGAAAAGAACACACATACAATGACACTGGTGGATCCAAGTGGTTTATGAAAAGAACATACATGCAATGACTCTGGTGGATCCATATGTGGTTTGTGAAAAGAACACACATGCAATAAATCTAGTTGTGCTTCATGAAAAGAACACACATGCAATGACACTGGTGAATCCATGTGGTGTATGATAAGAAACACACATGCAATGACTCTGGTGGATCCATATGTGGTTTATGAAAAAAACACAAGCAATGACTCTAGTGCTAGTTTAGGATATGAACACACATGGAATGACTCTAGTGGATACATATGTGGTTTGTGAAAAGAACACACATGCAATGACTCTAGTGGATCCATGTGGTTTATGAAAAGAATAGCCATGCAATGACTCTAGCTATGGTTTATGAAAAGAACACACATGCAATGACTCTAGTGCTGGTTTAGCATAAGAACACACATGCAATGACTCTAGTAGATCCATATGTGGTGTGTGAAAAGAACTCACATGCAATGACTCTCGTGGATCCATGTGGTTTATGAAATGAACAGACATGCAATGACTCTAGCTGTGGTTTATGAAAAGAACACACATGCAATGAATCTAGTGCTAGTTTAGGATAAGAACAAACATGTAATGACTCTAGTGGATCCATATGTGGTTTGTGAAAAGAACACACATGAAATGACTGTAGTGCATCCATATGGTTTATGAAAAGAACGGACATGCAATGACTCTAGCTATGGTTAATGAAAAGAACTCACATGCAATGACCGTAGTGGATCCATATGTGGTTAATGAAAAGAACACACATGCATTGACACTGGTGGATCCATATGTGGTTACTGAAAAGAACACACATGCAATGGCTCTAGTGGATCCTTGTGGTTTATGAAAAGAACAGACATGCAATGACTCTAGCTGTGGTTTATGAAAAGAACACACAAGCAATGACTCTAGTGTACCGGATAAGCACACACATGTAATGACTCTACTGGATCCATATGTGGTTTGTGAAAAGAACACACATCCAATGACTCTAGTGGATCCATGTGGTTTATGAAAAGAACATACATGCAATGACTCTAGCTATGGTTATTGAAAAGAACACACATGCAATGAATCTAGTGGATCCATATGTGATTTGTGAAAAGAACACACATGCAAGAACACTGGTGGATCCATATTTGGTTTGTGAAAAGAACACACATTCAATGACTCTGGTGGATCCATATGTGGTTTGTGAAAATAACACACATGCAATGACTCTAGTTGTGGTTCATGAAAAGAACACACATGCAATGACACTGGTGGATCCTTGTGGTTCATGAAAATAATACACATGCAATTACTCTGGTGGATCCATATGTGGTTTATCAAAATAACACACAAGCAATGACTCTGGTGGATCCATATGTTGTTTATGAATAGAACACACAAGCAATGACTCTAGTGCTGGTTTAGGATAAGAACACACATGCAATGACTCTAGTGGATCCAATGTGGTTTGTGAAAAGAACACACATGCAATGACTCTAGTGGATCCATATGTGGTTTATTAAAAAGAATAGACAGGCAATTAATCTAGCTGTGGTTAATGAAAAGAACACACATGCAATGACTCTAGTGGATCCATATGTGGTTTGTGAAAAGAACACACATGCAATGACTCTAGTGGATCCATGTGGTTTATGAAAAGAACATACATGGAATGACTCTAGCTATGGTTAATGAAAAGAACAATCATGAAATGACTCTTGTGGATCTATATGTAGGTTAATTAAAAGAACACACATGCAATGACACTGGTGGATCCATATGTGGTTTGTGAAAAGAACACACATACAATGACACTGGTGGATCCATGTGGTTTATGAAAAGAACAGACATGCAATGACTCTGGTGGATCCATATGTGGTTTGTCATAAGAACACACATGCAATAAATCTAGTTGTGGTTCATGAAAAGAACACACATGCAATGACACCGGTGAATCCATATGGTTTATGATAAGAACACATATGCAATGACTCTGGTGGATCCATATGTGTTTTCTGGATAGAACACACAAGCAATGACGCTAGTGCTGGTTTAGGATATGAACACACATGGAATGACTCTATTGGATACATATGTGGTGTGTGAAAATAACACATATGCAATGACTCTAGTGGATCCATGTGGTTTATGAAACGAACAGCCATGCAATGACTCTAGCTATGGTTTATGAAAAGAACACACATGCAATGACTCTGGTGCTGGTTTAGGATAAGAACACACATGCAATGAATCTAGTGGATCCATACGTGGTGTGTGAAAAGAACACACATGCAATGACTAGTGGATCCATGTGGTTTATGAAATGAACAAACATGCAATGCCTCTAGCTGTGGGTTATGAAAAGAACACACATGCAATGACTCTAGTGGTGGTTTAGGATAGGAACACACATGCAATGTATCTAGCGGATCCATATGTGGTTTGTGAAAAGAACACACATGAAATGACTGTAGTGGATCCATATGGTTTATGAAAAAAACAGACATGCAATATCTCTAGCTATGATTAATGAAAAGAACTCACATGCAATGACCCTAGTGGATCCATATGTGGTTAATGAAAAGAACACACATGCATTGACACTGGTGGATCCATATGTGGTTACTGAAAAGAACACACATGCAATGGCTCTAGTGGATCCATGTGGTTTATGAAAAGAACAGAGATGCAATGACTCTCGCTGTGGTTTATGAAAAGAACACACAAGCAATGACTCTAGTGTACTGGATAAGAACACACATGTAATGACTCTACTGGATCCATATGTGGTTTGTGAAAAGAACACACATCCAATGACTCTAGTGGATCCATGTGGTTTATGAAAAGAACATACATGCAATGACTCTAGCTATGGTTATTGAAAAGAACACACATGCAATGAACCTAGTGGATCCATATGTGATTTGTGAAAAGAACACACATGCAAGAACACTGGTGGATCCATATTTGGTTTGTGAAAAGAACACACATTCAATGACTCTGGTGGTTCCATATGTGGTTTGTGAAAAGAACACACATGCAATGACTCTAGTTGTGGTTCATGAAAAGAACACACATGCAATGACACTAGTGGATCCTTGTGGTTCATGAAAATAATACACATGCAATTACTCTGGTGGATCCATATGTGGTTTATCAAAATAACACACAAGCAATGACTCTGGTGGATCCATATGTTGTTTATGAATAGAACACACAAGCAATGACTCTAGTGCTGGTTTAGGATAAGAACACACATGCAATGACTCTAGTGGATCCAATGTGGTTTGTGAAAAGAACACACATGCAATGACTCTAGTGGATCCATATGTGGTTTATTAAAAAGAACAGACAGGCAATTACTCTAGTTTTGGTTAATGAAAAGAACACACATGCAATGAATCTAGTGGATCCATATGTGGTTTGTGAAAAGAACACACATGCAATGACTCTAGTGGATCCATGTGGTTTATGAAAAGAACGTACATGCAATGACTCTAGCTATGGTTAATGAAAATAACAATCATGAAATGACTCTTGTGGATCTATATGTAGGTTAATTAAAAGAACACACATGCAATGACACTGGTGGATCCATATGTGGTTTGTGAAAAGAACACACATACAATGACACTGGTGGATCCATGTGGTTTATGAAAAGAACAGACATGCAATGACTCTGGTGGATCCATATGTGGTTTGTCATAAGAACACACATGCAATAAATCTAGTTGTGGTTCATGAAAAGAACACACATGCAATGACACCGGTGAATCCATATGGTTTATGATAAGAACACATATGCAATGACTCTGGTGGATCCATATGTGTTTTCTGAATAGAACACACAAGCAATGACGCTAGTGCTAGTTTAGGATATGAACACACATGGAATGACTCTATTGGATACATATGTGGTGTGTGAAAAGAACACATATGCAATGACTCTAGTGGATCCATGTGGTTTATGAAACGAACAGCCATGCAATGACTCTAGCTATGGTTTATGAAAAGAACACACATGCAATGACTCTGGTGCTGGTTTAGGATAAGAACACACATGCAATGAATCTAGTGGATCCATACGTGGTGTGTGAAAATAACACACATGCAATGACTCTAGTGGATCCATGTGGTTTATGAAATGAACAAACATGCAATGGCTCTAGCTGTGGGTTATGAAAAGAACACACATGCAATGCCTCTAGTGGTGGTTTAGGATAGGAACACACATGCAATGTATCTAGCGGATCCATATGTGGTTTGTGAAAAGAACACACATGAAATGACTGTAGTGGATCCATATGGTTTATGAAAAAAACAGACATGCAATAACTCTAGCTATGATTAATGAAAAGAACTCACATGCAATGACTCTAGTGGATCCATATGTGTTTAATGAAAAGAACACACATGCAATGACACTGATGGATCCATATGTGGTTATTGAAAAGAACACACATGCAATGGCTCTAGTGGATCCATGTTGTTTATGAAAAGAACAGACATGCAATGACTCTAGTGGTGGTTTTGAAAAGAACACACATGTGATGGCCCAAAATATATCGAGCTCGTTGGGGAACCCCAAGAGGTAGGTATGATGAGCACAACAAGTTTTCCATCAGTTATGAAACCAAGGTTATCGAACCAGTAGGAGCAAGGAAACACCTCCCAGGTGTTTTTTCCAACTTGGAATCCTGCACAACACAACCACAGAACTTTTCCCCCAACTTATAGTGAGGTTGTCAATCTCACCGGTTTTGCTGAAAACAAAGGATTAAACATATTGTGTGGAAGATAGTAATAGCTTGCAGAAATTAAACAGAAAACAGTAAATAGTTCTTGATTGATAGTAAAAGAAAGGACCGGGGTTCATAGTTCACTAGTGGTGATTCTCCTTAAGAAAGAAGACATGTTGGGTGAACAAATTACAGCGGGGCAATTGACAAACATCGAGAAAGCATACATCCATATACTAACCATCTTGACTCCTATGAGATTTGATTGGGCATTACAACATTATACATAGACCGTAATCCAACTTCATCTATGACTAATAATCCACCTTCAGGTTATCATCCGAACCCCCTCTAGTATATTAAGTTGCAAGCAACAGATAATTGCATTAAGCATTGCATGTAAAGTAAACAATACGATTGTTCTATGAACAAAGGATTGATGTTTTCTCCCTAGTAGCAAGAACACATCTAGTACCTTAGAGATTTCTGTCACTTCCCCAGATTCCTAGAGGCATGAACCCACTATCGAGCATAAATACTCCCTCTTGGAGTTGCTAGCATCTACTCGGACAAGATAGCTACTAACAACAGAGACCATGCAAGATCACAAATAACAAAGACATGATAGAATCAATAATCAATCTGAAATAGCATCTCAATATCCATCGGATCCCCACAAACACAACATGTAGGATTACAAATAAATGACCTTGATCATGAACGGAGCTCACAAGATCTAAACATGGTAGCACAAAGGAGAAGAACCAACCATCTAGCTACTACATGGACCCGTAGTTTAGGGATGAACTACTCACGCATCACACCGGAGGCTTGCATGGTGATGAAGAAGGCCTCCAGGATGAATTCTACCCTCCGGTGGGGTGCCGGGAAGAGCTTTAGATCCCTCCCAATCTAGGGATGGAGATGATGGCAACTACAGACTCTTTTGTTGAATTTTGATCGGGTCCTTAGGGTTTCTATATCGGAGGCATCTTATAGGCGAAAGAGGAGGCCGAGGGGGTGCCCTAGGCGGCCACACCACCCCTTGGAACGGGCCAGGCCTGGCCGCGCAGCCAGGTGGTGCGGCCGGCCTCTGGCCCCTCTCTGTCTCGTATTCTAGCTTCGTGTCCCCCTCGGTGAAATATTGACTTTGGCTTTTGTCCCATCTAATTCCGAGAATATTCATTTTCTGACTTTCCTTGAACCAAAAACAGTAGAAAACAGGCAGCTGGCACTGTGGCATCTTATTAATAGGTTAGTCCAAGAAAGTGTATAAACATACTCTAAAGTGTGGACAAAAGATAAGAAAGTAGATATAAAACAAGCATGGAACATCAAAAATTATAGATACGTTAGCAACGTATCAACATCCCCAAGCTTAACTCCTGCTTGTCCTCGAGTAGGTAAGTGATAAAAAGAAAGAATAATTTTTGAGGTGACATGCACCACCATAAACTTGATCAAAGTATTTGTAGAACATTGATAGCTAGGATCATAGTACTTCAACATAGCATGAAAGATATAGTTCTAACAATAACACATAACAACTATGTCGTAACATAAAAAGGCACAAACAAAAGATTCATCAATAGGGAATGCTTTGCAACATGTTTGTTTGTTTCACGTAAAGAAAACATAATGATAATGGTATTCAGCTTGTTCCTCATAGAGTAGCATAACATAAATGCATAGGACACCTTCAAAGTTTATGTAACATCCCAATTTTTTTTCCTAATTTGAATGTTAAATTAATAAGTTGATTTAATTGTTTGATTGAAATTTTACCAAACCACCTTAAAATAATGCGTTAAAATGGCTATCACATTGGTTGGGAAGTTTTGAAAAAATCCAAAGCATTTGTGTTTGATTTGTATCATGGCATCATGCATAATTTGCAAATTGATATAATGAACTAAAAACCCTAAATTCTCTGTTCCACTTTATTCCAAAAGGGAGTTAGATAGGCCTTATTAAAACCTTTATTGATAAGACAACAAACTTTGTTAAAACACTAGACTAAATGATCTAATTGAATTTAGAAAATTTTAGAAACAAGTTTGAACTCATTTGGAGTTCAAATGAAAATTCTATATGAGAAATAAGAAAATAGAAAAGAATAAAAGAAATGAAAAAATAACTAAATCTAAACTACCCCGATGGCCCAGCCCACCTAAAGCCCGCCGCTACCTACCATTGCCCCCTCGCAGCCGCAGCTTGCAGCGCGTAGCCGCAGCGCGCAGTGGGTCGGCCCAAAGCCAGTAGTAGCCCGCTCACCCCCTTTCCTCAGTCACTGACACCGTGACCCCACCTGGCATCTCCCTCATCCGACCAGGAGACCCTGACTAACAAGACTCCAACCGAACCGAGAAAATCTCTCCGATTTCTCCTCGATTCCGTGTCCCCTCGTCCAAGAAATCTCGCAGATAAATACCCCTAGACCTCCCTCATCGTTTGTCCTCCAGAACCCCATCAAATAGCCGCCAGGCTACTACGAAATCGCTCACCGGAGTTCCTCTGCCGCCAGCGCCTTGGAAGATCGGATCGATCTTGCTGCCGATGGTGCAGTTACCCCGCGCCCTCTTTTTTCCCATTGTCTTCTTCTCCTCTATGAACCGCATCGCCTCACCCCGTTTTCCCCCTCGCAGGCGCCCCCAGCAAGCACGCGAGCTCGCCGAAGCTCCACCGTCGTCCGTCGGCTCCATCTATCGTGTGCCAACGCCTCTGGGAGCAAGACATGGCGTTGTGGTCACCATAGAAACTGTCGTTCTGCGCCACTCGTTATCGTCGACTCTGCCATCCCGGGGCATTACCAGAACCCACTCCACCACCGCTGTCTAAGCCGTCACCACCGTCTGTTGCTGTTGGCATTGACCAAGCCGGTGAGCTCTTGAAGCTTTAACTCGCGGCCGTTGGATCGCATCTAGGAGACTTAGATTAGAAGCCAGTCAAAGGGGTATCGTCCACTCGCTGCGTGCCGTGTGGCGATCCAGTCAGCAGCTCCGTCAGCGACCATGTCGGATCTAGTCAACAGGTCAGCGTCCTAGTCAGCTAAGAAAATTCATCAATGGATCAACATGCAATGACTCTAGTGCTTATTTTGGATAAGAACACACATGCAATGACTCTAGTGGATCCATATGTGGGTTGTGAAAAGAACACACGTGTAATGACTCTAGTGGATCCATGTGGTTTATGAAAAGAACAGACAAGCAATGACTCTAGCTGTGGTTTATGAAAAGAACACACATGCAATGACTCTAGTGCTGGTTTAAGACAAGAACACACATGCAATGACTCTAGGGATCCATATGTGGTTTGTGAAAAGAACACACATGCAATGACACTACTGGATCCATATGGTTCATGAAAAGAACAGACATGCAATGACTCTAGCTATGGTTAATAAAACGAACACACATGCAATGACTCTACTGGATCCATATGTGGTTAATGAAAATAACACAAACGCAATGACTCTGGCGGATCCATATGTGGTTTGTGAAAACAACACACATGCAATGACTCAAGTTGTTGTCCATGAAAAGAACACACATGCAATGACACTGGTGGATCCATGTGGTTCATGAAAAGAACACAGATGCAATGACTCTGGTGGATCCATATGTGGTTTATGAAAAGAACACACAAGCAATGACTGTAGTGCTGGTTTTGGATAAGAACACACATGCAATGACTCTAGTGGATCCATATGTGGTTTATGAAAAGAGCAGGCATGCAATGACTCTAGCTGTGGTTAATGAAAAGAACACACATGCAATGACTCTAGTGCTGGTTTAGCATAAGAAAACACATGCAATGACTCTAGTGGATCCATATGTGGTTTCTGAAAAGAACACACATGCAATGACTCTAGTGGCTCAATGTGGTTTATGAAAAGAACATATATGCAGTGACTCTAGCTATGGTTAATGATAAGAACACACATGCAATGACTCTAGTGGATCCATATGTGGTTAATGAAAATAACACACATGCACTGACACTGGTGGATCCATATGTGGTTGGTGAAAATAACACACATACAATGACACTGGTGGATCCAAATGGTTTATGAAAAGAACAGACACGCAATGACTCTGGTGGATCCATATGTGGTTTGTGAAAAGAACACACATGCAATAACTCTATTAGTGATTCATGGAAAGAACACACATGCAATGACATTGGTGAATCCATGTGGTTTATGATAAGAACACACATGCAATGACTCTGGTGGATCCATATGTGGTTTATGAAAAGAACACACTAGCAATGACTCTAGGGCTTGTTTAGGATATGAACATACATGGAATGACTCTAGTGGATCCATATGTGGTTTGTGAAAAGAACACACATGCAATAACTCTAGTGGATCCATGTGGTTTATGAAAAGAACAGCCATGCAATGACTCTAGCTATGGTTTATGAAAAGAACGCACATGCAATGACTCTAGTGCTGGTTTAGGATAAGAACACATATGCAATGAATCTAGTGCATCCATATGCGGTGTGTGAAAGGAACACACATGCAATGACTCTAGTGGATCCATGTGGTTTATGAAAAGAATATACATGCAACGACTCTAGATATGGTTTATGAAAAGAGCACACATGCAAAGACTCTAATGCTGGTTTGGGATAAGAACACACATGCAATGACTCTAGTGGATCCATATGTGGTTTGTGAAAAGAACACACATGCAATGACACTAGTGCATCCATATGGTTTATGAAAAGAACACACATGCAATGACTCTAGCTATGGTTAATGAAAAGAACACATACGCAATGACTCTAGTGGATCCATATATGGTTAATGAAAATAACACACATGCAATGACTCTGGTGGATCCATATGTGGTTTGTGAAAACAATACACATGCAATGAGTCTAGTTGTGGTCCATGAAAAGAACACACATGCAATGACACTGGTGGAGCCATGTGGTTCATGAATAGAACACACATGCACGGACTCTGGTTGTTCCATATGTGGTTAATGGAAAGAACACCGAAGCAATTACTCTAGTGCTGGTTTAGCATAAGAAGACACGTGCAATGACTCGAGTGGATCCATATGTGGTTTGTGAAAAGAACAAACATTTAATGACTGTAGTTGTGGTTTAGGAAAATAACAGACATGTAATGACTCTAGCTGTGGTTAATAAAAAGAACACACATGCAATGACTCTAGTGGATCCATATGGTTTATGGATTGCAATGACTCTAGCTATGGTTAATGAAAAGAACACATATGCAATGATTCTAGTGGATCCATATATGGTTAATGAAAATAACGCACATGCAATGACATCAGTGGATCCATATGTGGTTTGTGAAAAGAACACACATACAATGACACCGGTGGATCCATGTGGTTTATGAAAAGAACAGACATGATGTTATGGGGTAACCCCGTCGGTGGCATGATCTTCACGGATCTCGTGGTTAAATCAATGGGAAAGTGAGGGGAAATGGAGAAGGTAGCGGAAGCGGATGCACACCTCGTGAAGAACACGATGAACACACGCAAAACTCACATGATGCAAGGCCGCTTGCTCTCGCCGTTGGCCACTGGTCCGATAGAATCCTCGCAAGGCAAGATCGATAAACGTGCTCCCATCAATTCCAAGCGGAGAGGGAAGAACACCTTGGAGAGGGTCTTGACAACTACGCTCACGCACTCACAAACGTAGGCCTTCTACAACGAGGGAGGCTGATGTACTCGACGATCGACGTAGAGCTCGTTGGGAACCCCAAGAGGAAGGTATGATGAGCACAACAACAAGTTTCCCTTAGTTATGAAACCAAGGTTTAATCGAACCAGTAGGAGCAAGGAAACACCCCAAAGGTGTTGCTAGTTGAGCCTTGGTAGGGCGCACTATCGGTGCTAGTAGCAATGTGGAGACCTGCACAACACAACCACAGAACTTTGTCCCCAACTTGCGATGAGGTTGTCAATCTCACCGGTTTTGCTGAAAACAAAGGATTAAACGTATCGAATGGAAGGAAGTGAAAGTTTGTAGAAAGTAAACACAAAGCAGTAAACAATTTGTAGATTTTATGTAAAGAAAAGGACCGGGATCAATAGTTCACTAGAGGTGGCTCTCCTTAAGATAGATAACATGCTGGGTGAACAAATTACAGCGGGGCAATTGACAAACACCGAGAAAGCAATACATGCATATATTAATCATCTTGACTCCTTTGAGACTTGATTGGGCATTACAACATAATACATAGACCGCCATCCAACTACATCTATGACTAATAATCCACCTTCAGGTTATCATCCGAACCCCCTCTAGTATTATGTTGCAAGAAACAGATTATTGCTTTACGATCTGCGTGTAAAGTAAACAATACGATTGTTCTATGAACAAAGGATTTTTGTTTTCTCCCTATTAGCAACAGCACATCTAATACCTTAGAGATTTCTGTCACTTCCCCAGATTACCAGAGGCATGAACCCACTATCGAGCATAAATACTAACTCTTGGAGTTGCTAGCATCTACTTGGCCAAGATAGCTACAAACAACGGAAAGCATGCAAGTTCTCAAATAACAAAGACATGATAGAATCAATAATCAATCTGAAATAGCATCTCAATATCCATCGGATCCCCGCAAACACAACATGTATGAATTACAATAGATGATCTTGATCATGAACGGAGCTCACAAGATCTAAACATGAAAGCATAAAGGAGGAGAACCAGCCATCTAGCTAATACATGGATCCGCAGTCCAAGGATGAACTACTCACGCATCACACCGGAGGCTTGCATGGCGATGAAGAATGCCTCCAGGGTGAATTCCCCTCTCCGGCAGGGTGCCGGGAAGAGCTTCAGATCCCTCCCGATCTAGGGATGGAGATGATGGCAGCTACAGACTCTTTCGTGGATTTTTGATCGGGTACTTAGGGTTTTCGTCCCGAGGGAAATATATAGGCGGAAGGAGAGGCCGAGGGGGTGCCAGGAGCCACCACACCACCCCCTGGCACGGGCCTAGCCTGGCCGCGAGGCCAGGTGGTGTGGCCGGCCCCTGGCCCTTCGCCGTCTCGTATTCTGGCACTTGATCCCTTCCTGAAAAATAGGTACTTTGGCTTTTGTCCCGTCCAATTCCAAGAATATTCATTTTCTGACTTTCCTGGAAACAAAAATAGGAGAAAACAGGCAGATGGCACTGTGGCTCTTGTTAATAGGTTAGTCCAAGAAATTATATGAAAAGTACTCCAAAGTTGGAACAAAACACAAGAAAGTGGATAAAACCAAGCATGGAACATCAAAAATTATAGATACATTTGCAATGTATCTGAGGCACGATGCAAACTCCAACGAGGTGGTGACGATAGTCGATCCCCTTTGGTAGAAGGGGATGAGGCAAAACTAGAGATTCCACAAAGGGGGTTGTCTTTAGTCTATCATCTATGCCTAAGGGATACATGAGGGGTGGGGGCTCTATTTATAGGCAAGCAACTAGAATGGGGGTCGTTTAGGCAAAGGGGTAAGTAATGGGAATATCCCAGGGCATCAAACCCAGATCTGTGTGCAAACGGGTGATTCCGGCAATAAGTCCGGCAACGCCAGATCTGGCGTCGGGATTTCTAGTGGCCGTTGATATTTCCGGTCGGCGCTGGTTCGGTGTTCTGCATGCGTTTTCGATGGGCGCCGGTCTGGTCCGGCGGTCCCCGGTTTAGTCGGCATGGGGTTCGGTCTGCCGGAGCTGGCGCCGAGAATTCCGGCGGTGGATCCGGTTGCGCCGGATGGTACATTGGTTTGGCTCTACCTCTTCCGTCTCCTCTTCCAAGCCTCCGTCTTGTCGGGCGTGAGTCCTTGGGCTTCCTCCCCTATCTTCGTACTTGGCGGTGTGAACCTATCATGGTCATATGTCGGAGTATGAAGTAGTATACCATTCAATGGGATAGGAATTGGGCTTGCATAGAGGAATGGATTCACCTTTATAGTCCATGATGACTTGGCATAAGTTGTAGACCTTGATGTGGCAACGACCGTACGTCGGGCTACATCATCTCCCCCCTTTCAAAAAGAGTTGTCCTCGACTCTACATGCTCATCACAAAGTAGAAGATGTCGAGAGACCTTGATCCTGGGGTTCACCATATAGTCGTCCTCGGGAAGATTGAATTGACAACACCACAATGTTCCTTCACCTTCCATGAAGCCTACAAAGCACAACACAAAAGCGAAGCAACACTCAAAGCGTAGCCAATTCATAAAGATTATAGCATGAGTCCTCAAGTAGAGTGTAGTCACCTTAGTATGTAGAGATAGCTCGGTGAGGAGCAGCCATAGGTAACTCTCTATGGTTCTTCTTGTCAACTCTTTGTCCATAGAGGTTGACGCGGAAGCAATTGTACCTTCACACAACAAAGACCAAGCAACATATGTTTGTGTGTGATAGATGAGCATGTCATTTGTGGCATGTCCATTCCTGTTCACAACACGATTAGCACAACTCAGGTATAGCAAATGGGATGCATATGCAAGTTCAAAGTGCATGGAAGTTAATTCAACATCATCCAAATGTGGGAACTCGAAAACTCCATATAACGTCTTAGTGTGGCACTCAAAGCAATGGACTAAAATATTGGTCAACATCTTTGATGCAAGGATAGGAGACTTCGGCAAAAACACATGAGGATAGATATCCAAAACAACATCATTATGTGTGCAAACAAACCATTGGAAAGAACAATTGTTCAATATGGTTGATGCCATACACATATCATCAAAAGCCAAAATCATGGGGATATGAGTATCACAAACAGAAGCAAAAACAATACGTTTGCAAACAAATCATATGAAAGAGTGAGTGGTCCTTATGTTTGTTGCAACAACAATACGAGAGACTTGAAGGCTCTCATGACAATACATGCTCAAAATGGCATTATGGTTGCACACAAAACATCAGAAAGAGAAAATTTTCAACATTTTTGTGGGAACACACAAAGCATCAATATCCAATAGCAACAAAACATGATTGTCACAAGGTGAAAGTATACCATTAACATGCTTGAAATCAAACCATAGGAAATAGCAATTTGACATCATGAAAGATGCAAAGCATGCAAAAGGTATCAGAGATGGGTTCGATCTTGAACTCACTTGGGGGGATGCTTTCTAGAGATCTTTTTGTCAACTTGTGTTTAACCGAGGTTGACATTATCTTGCGGGTACCTACACACATCAAGCACAAAAGGAAGAATGTGTGTGCACGGTAGAGAAACACATCATCCATCATGACATATCTCTTCTTGTGCACATCACCATTAGTGTCAATCAAGTTTGAAAAATATGCAAGGTGAGTATGCAAGTGGGGAACATGCTATTCATGGAAATCATCAAAATCTCCAAAATTTGAGAAAGCTATGGGGGCCATCTCAATATAAGACATATTAGAATTATTGTTGCAAGCAAAACAAGTGAAAGAGCAATTATTAAACTTATTGCAAGCAATGGGAGAGATTGTAAAACATTCATGACAAAGCATGGTTCGAGGGGTAACATTGGTAACATCATTGCAAGCAAATCATTAGAAAGAGCAATTGTTCAACAAAGTGCAAGCAATGATATCAACAACGGAACGTTTAGAGCATGGCATGTCTATGGCAACATCATCACAATCTAATAATTTCACATGCTCAACATTACGCAAAGGCAAAGTATCACATGGAAATATCAATTTCATATGTGATATCACAAACATCATCCATAGCATGCCAATCATCACAATTCATCATGTCCACTAGTGGGATCATGGCATCATCAACATCCCTATTTTTACCTTGTTCATACCTCTCATATGAAGTGGGTGTTGTGGTATTATTGGCCTCAATGTGGGTGACTTCTTCATCATGTATGGGGATGGCATCATCTTTATCCACCATGTACATCTTCTTGGTTGGAGGCATCATCATCTCCAAGCATGGCACTTCTTGATCCATGAAACCTATCACATCATGAGAAACACACACTAGAGATAGAGGGTAAGTCGTTAGAAATCAAAGTGTTCTCACATGACCTATCAACTACCACTCTCAACTCACTAGGTGTATCACTCATGCCCTCCAAGTGGAAGCACTCAATCTCACATATGGTGGAGTTGCTCATCTCACTCTTGTTTTCACTCAAGTGGGCTAAGTGGCTCTCATGCTCACATGGGATTGGTACCACATCATCACTCAAGCATGTAGGGGTAGGCTTGGTTCTCTCAACTCCATGCGCCTCCTTTGGTGAAGGGAAAGTCCCATGCTCACCATTCTTGACCTTGTCATCGCCATCTTGCACTTTGGCTTGTGTATTCCTCTTGACGTACTCGTCCAACTTGGCGAAATAGAGGTCTTCGTCTTCCTCATCCATGAAGGTGCATGCGTTATCTAGGACGTCAAGTTTGGGTGTTGAAGCTTGATGGCGTGGAGGAGAGCTTGCTCTTGGTGCCATTTTGGTGGTGTCACAAGTAGTTGAAGGTGCCTTATGATGGTGTCAACGGAGGTCATTGGTGTGCCTTGCCAAAGGTTGATGTAGATGGCACACTTGGTCATGCTCATGACGCTCATGACAATGCTCCTTGTCCATGGCACTCTTCTCTTTATTATAGTGCCTTCTTGAGCTTGGTTGAGCATTATGGATGGTGCTCAACATGTATTCTCCATCTTCATGGCGATGATGCCTTGAACGATGTCTTGTATCCTCTTGATGTTGGCGATGATCTCTAGAGGATGTATGTCGATGAAGATTCTTGCTTTGTGGCGCCTCTTTTGGAAGATGATGTTGGGGCGCCACTCTTCTTGTAGGCGGTGGCACTTGTTGCCTTGGAGGTTGTTGCACTTGACGCCTTCGAGGTTGTGGTGCTTGGTGCCTCGGAGATGGTGGTGCTTGGTGCCTTGGAGATGGTGGCACTTCATATCTTAGAGGTGATGGCACTCGTCGCCTTGGAGATGGTGGCACATGACGCCATGTAGGTGTCCACGCTTGACGCCTTGGAGGTGTATCATCGAAGTAGGTGGTACCCTTTGGTGTGGCATGCTTGGCCTTGAAGGTCATGGTTTCTTGATGATGCATCTCCTCTAGCTTGGCGTAGTAGTCCTCCATCTCCAAGCGGTGGAGGTATTCTTCATGGCTCATGGAAGAGCCCTCGAAGTGGGTGAAGCTCGACATGTCCTCCATGCTTGGTGAGGCATCGTGGTTGTAGCACTCGAAGTTATCCATGCTTGGGGAGTCATTGTTGATGTAGAACTCCATATCACCCAAGCATGTGGAGCCATTGTCGGTGTAGTGCTCCATGCATGAGGAGCCATTATCGATGTAGAGCTCCAATTCCTCCATGCTTGAGGAGCCATAGTTGATGACGTGCTCCATGTTTTCCATGCATGTGGAGTCATCATAGGTGCAATGCTCCGGGTCCTCAAAGCATGTGGGGCCATTGTCGGTGTAGTGCTCCATCATGTCCTCTATACGTGTGGAGTCGTAGTCGTGGTGGCTCATCATTGATTCTTCATATATAACATCCTCGGTTCGAGAGTCCCTAGACATGATTCCAAGACCAAGTGGTGTATATGGAAGTGGTAGGAGGTTAGGGATGCAACGTCAAACCTTACTTTACCTTGGAAGATAGTATCGTGCAAGTGGCAACACTTGAGAGCAATCAAAACCAAGCAAAGTGAAGTTCACGCGGAACACCAAAACCAACTAACCACTAAAAAAATACACACACAAAGCTTATGGTGGATAGGTATGGAAGGTGGCGTGTCCAAGAACAATCTGAAATCAAGATATTGTAATGGCAAGTAAATAACCACGATGATCACAAAGCAAAGAAGTAAATCCACAAGATAGGAATTATGTACAAGGAAACACACACGGTGGGATAAATGGGACTTGTGCGACGGAGAAAGTGAGCTAAAAACCAAATGATTACATAGCGAAGACTATAAGCTCGTGTCACACAAGTGCAAGGAGAGATGCTAGTTTGATTGCAATAAATTGGTGGGCTACAAGATATGCACAATAAGTACCACCTATTTGATGTTCATCGAGCTTGCGCTTCCTATTCTCCGAGGCACTTGTTTCTTTCTTTTTCTTTTTCTATTTTTTTATCTTTTTCTTTTCTTTTTCTTTTCTTTTTCACTTGCCTCTTCCTTGTGCCAACAACTATATGAGATATCACGCTCACAACTTTTGCTCGGAATTTGTACAAGGTATCAAATATGCATAGCCCAAGCAATCACAGGAGGAACTAGTCTCAATAGGTGTTTGTTGAACGCAAAGTTAGTGTATCTCACAAAGGAATGCAAGTGGGAATAAGTCGCGGAATGTATATACCTTTCCTCGCTGATCATCACCCTTTATTGGTGGATTCCTCCTTGCTCACGGAATTGGATGGAGTAGGTAGCATGAAGCACGGATATGATGATGTAAAGTTCCTTCTCCTCTTCAAAACAAACTAAAGAACACCAAAATCCGAGTTCGTATGCAAAAGTTATGCACAAAACAGTGTGGGGCAGAATGTGTTGGCAGCCAAATTGGCAGGACCGGACTTGGAGCTAGAAATTCTGGCAGCGGGGCCGGTTCGCCGGAATTCTCGCCCGAAATTCCGGTTTCAACTTCAGCCCGCCGGACCTGGCGCCGGAACGAGTTTGGGGACGCGAAAATCGCTATTTCTGTGGAAAAACTTGATATGAGGGGGGAATCAAGGAATTAGGCCATGGGAACGCATGGGAAGGTAGATCAACAAGTTTAACAAGTAATCCATGGATCAAAACCTACCAAAACGCACTCAAATCATAGATCGATCCAAAACACGAATTTGGGGTATTTTTGCTGGAAATTTTCGAATTTATGGGGAAAAGACCAAATCGATGAGGAATCTGTGGCAACCAAAAGCTGTTGATACCAGATGTTATGGGGTAACCCCGTGGGTGGCCCGATCTTCATGGATCTCGTGCTCAAATCGAAGGGAAAGCGAGGAGAAAGGGAGAAGGTAGCGGAAGCAGATGCACACCTCGCAAAGAACATGATGAACACACGCAAAACTCACACGATACAAGGCCGATTGCTCTTGTTGGTGGCCACCGGTCCGATAGAATCCTCGCAAGGAAAGATCGGTAAACATGCTCCCGTTAATCCCAAGCGGAGAGGGAAGAACACCTTGGAGAGGGTCTTGACAACTATGCTCACACACTCGCAAACATAGGCCTTGTACAACGAGGGAGGCGCGACGCAAACTCCAACGAGGTGGTGACGATAGTCGATCCCCTTTGGTAGAAGGGGATGAGGCAAAACTAGAAATTCCACAAAGGGGGTTGTCTTTAGTCTATCATCTATTTCTAAGGGATCCATGAGGGGTGGGGGCTCTATTTATAGGCCAGCCATTAGAATGGGGGTAGTTTAGGCGAAGGGGTAAGTAAAGGGAATATTCCAGGGCATCAAACCCAGATCCGTGCACAGACAGGTTATTCTGGCAATAAGTCCGGCGGCGCCGGACCTAGCGCTGGGATTTCCGGCGGTCGTAGATATTTCCGGTCAGCGCTGGTTCGGTGTTCTTCATGCGTTTCCGGTAGGCGCCGGTCTGGTCCGGTAGTCGCCGGTTGGTCGGCACGGGGTCCAGTCCGTCGGAGCTGCCGCTGAGAATTTCGGCGGTGGATCCGGTTGCACCGGATGGTACGCCGGTTTGGCTCTGCCTCTTCCGTCTCCTCTTCCAAGCCTCCGTCTTGTCGGGCGTGAGTCCTCAGGCTTCCTCCCCTATCTCCCTACTTGGTGGTGTGAACCTATCATGGTGATATGGCGGAGTATGAAGTAGTATACCATTCAACAGGGTAGGAATTGGGCTCGCATAGAGGAGCAGATTCACCTTTAGAGTCCATGAAGACTTGTCATAAGTTGGAGACCTTGATGTGGCAATGACCGTAGGTCGGGCTACATCACATGCAATGACTCTGGTGGATCCATATGTGGTTTGTGAAAAGAACACACATGCAATAACTCTAGTTGTGATTCATGAAACGAACACACATGCAATGACACTGGTGAATCCATGTGGTTTATGATAAGAACACACATGCAATGACTCTGGCGGATCCATATGTGGTTTATGAAAAGAACACACAAGCAATGACTCTAGTGCTGGTTTAGGATATGAACACACATGGAATGACTCTAGTGGATCCATATGTGGTTTGTGAAAAGAACACACATGCAATGACTCTAGTGGATCCATGTGGTTTATGAAAAGAGCAACCATGCAATGACTCTAGTTATGGTTTATGAAAAGAACACACATGCAATGATTCTAGTGCTGGTTTAGGATAAGAACACACATGCAATGAATCTAGTGGATCCATATGTGGTGTGTGAAAAGAACACACATGCACTGACTCTAATGGATCAATGTGGTTTATGAAAAGAACAGACATGCAATGACTCTAGTTATGGTTTATGAAAAGAACACACATGCAATGACTCTAGTGCTGGTTTAGGATAAGAACACACATGTAATGACACTAGTGGATCCATATGTGGTTTGTGAAAAGAACACACATGAAATGACTCTAGTGGATACATATGGTTTATGAAAAGAATAGACATGCAATGACTCTAGCTATGGTTAATGAAAATAACTCACATGCAATGACTCTAGTGGATCCATATGTGGTTCATGAAAAGAACACACATGCAATGACACTGGTGGATCCATATGTGGTTTGTGAAAAGAACACACATGTAATGGCTCTAGTGGATCCATGTGGTTTATGAAATGAATAGACATGCAATGCCTCTAGCTATGGTTTATGAAAAGAACACTGATGACCCACAAGTATAGGGGGTGTATCGCAGTATTTTCGATAAGTAAGAGTGTCGAACCCAACGAGGAGCAGAAGGTCCTGGCTAGTGGTATGGATCAGGAAGTCTCTACAAATACTTAGCAAACGGATTTTAAGGGGTTTTTGACAAAGCAAGTAAACAAAGTACGAGTAAATAAAAGACAGTAGGAATAAATGCATCAAGTGTCCCAATCCTTTATGTAGCAAAGGACAAGGCGGTTGTATTACTTAAGATGAACAAACATTCTTGAGGACACATGGGAAGACTCTCAAGTGCTTTCGCTTCATATAGTTGATTAATCTTTTTTAGCTTGCTAAGTGTTGTGTGGGTGAACATGTGCTAATGTACCGACCTTCCTAGGACTAATACATACTTGTGATTATACCCCTTGCAAACATCCGTAAGTACAAGAAAGTAATTAAGGTAGAAACCTAACCACAGCTTTAAACTCTAAGACCCTGATGTCTCTTGTGCAATGGTTTCCTAACGGGGGTTCATGTTTTTGTCACTCCGGCAACCCCTACGATTAGTAGCCAAATACACAATGCATTCCCCTAGGCCCATATAGGTGAAGTGTCATGTAGTCGACGTTCACATGACACCACTAGAAGAAGTACACCACAACTTAAATATCAAACCACTGAATCTTTCTCAACACAACTCCACTACTAACAACATGACTTCTCCCATGTCCTCAAGAACAAAACGAACTACTCACAATACATCATATGGATCATGATCAGAGATGTCATAATGATGGATAACAATCTGAACATAAACAATAATTCAACGGTTCACTCAATAGCATCAACTAAAAAGAGTAATCAACACCGGGAAAGTTTCCCCTAAGAACTATGCAAGATTCAACCCACTTGTTACAGCGGTTTAGAGGTGATGATGATGGTGGTGGTGATGATGATGATCCCGATGGAGTCCAACTTGATGATGGTGTTGATGGCGACAATATCCCCTCTCCGGGAAGGAATTCCCCCGGTAGAAATCTGTCTGCCGGAGAGATCTTTCTCTCTCAGTGTTTTCCACCCTGGAGAGGCGGCGAAATCTTTCTGTGGTCGCTCCCCGAGTCTTAGGGTTTCGGGAGGAATATATACGGTAGATGGGAGTGCCAGGGGTGGACCAGGGTGGCCACACCACCTGGAAAAATAGGATTTTCCGTATATTTTCCTGGATTTTCTGATCTTCACGAATTTTGCCTCCAAACACCACCTTTTCCATCAGAATCCTGACTGCAGCGGTCCATGCTCCAAAAGTCATCAACCATGCAAAAACAGATGAAATAACATAAGTATCACCTCTCAATATGAAATATATCAATGAATAACAGTGAATTCTGACATAGAATAGTGATGCAAAATGGACGTATCAACTCCCCCCAAGCTTAGACTTCACTTGCCCCAAAGCGAAACTGAGCTCAATAAACATGGCCTCAGGTTTATGGAGTGAAGAGTCGATAAAAGAATAGGGACAAGAAGCATCACATTCATCAAATACATAGATCATAATAGAAGACAACTCACTATTATATAACTCAACTTGTAATAAGTAAAGGAAACACAATAAAGATAATAAAGTAAACCATAATTGGTAATGGCAAACTTAGCTCTTGGTCGAAGAATAGTTGATAATTTGCTGGAGTTCACAAATAACTGGTTTTTCAATGATAGCTTTCAAAGTAGTAAACATCAAGATAAGAGCAACGTGCATAACAAGGAACATAAGAAACATGATTGAATAAATCATTATATGCATGAATGAAACACAACTCAAAATACTTGCTGAGATAGAAGGGAATAGGTTGACTGACTCAACTAGAAAGTAAAAGAAAGGCCCTTCGTAGAGGGAAGCAAGGATTGCAAGTCTCATAAAGAGCTCCCAACAATTATGATACTTACTAGCTTTCAGCTCTCATTGCCCCTATCATAGGCATCTTTTGGTGATTAAGGTTAAAGTGACACAACTAAGAGGATATGCTTGACAAGTTATAAGTTGAAATCTCATGCCTCTTACTTACGAGTACCAATCCACATGCTACTCAACTTCAGTCACAAGTAAGCTCTTGTCATTGTAAATACATGTGTATCATTGAGAACCGCCAACGGGGTACCCCTTGCACATGACACAGGAGCTATCCCATAATCAAAATGACAAGAAAAGCAGACAGTGAGCATCTCAGCGATCTTTTTGTTTTCTATTTGCATAGGTTTTTATTGAGGATGCTTCATAGAATGCTCACTATAGTTATGCTGCAAGTTTCCACCATGATTAGGCATGGCTTAGGCTAGCGGCCTAGGCGTTTCTCTAACACACATATAAACTCCATGATCTTACAAGTTCCACTTTTATTTCACACCGCCGGGATCCATAAGCAAAAGAACATGATATCAACTAGGTACAAGGTACCAATGCAGTGTTGAAAGCGTTCCCCATGATACATGGTTCTGCTAACTTCAACTCATAAAGCGCAAGCATATACGCAACAAAGAGGGACCCAATGGTTCAGGTTATTAAATGCAAGAAAATTAAAGTGTGCCATCAAGTTTGTGAGAGCTTTAATCACTAATTTTCACATAAAAAGTTTAATTTGGAAGGTAGACAAAACAAGAATTTACTTGGAATAGCAATAATGCTAATTTGTAGGTATGGTGGACACAAATGGCATGGTTTTTGGCTTAAGGAAATGGATGCACGAGAAGAATTCCATCCTAGTACAGGTTTTTGGCTAGCAAGGTTGGGTAGCAAGTATAAGAGTTGAAGGAAACAAACAAACATACAAGCGATAAAAACAAACATGCAATCTTCCTTGGAAGCATAAAAGACCTTAACTAGAGAATACTAAACTTATGAGCAATATCAAGAAAGAAAGATGATGAAATTATATTTTTCTTTAGAGTACTTTTTATCTTTTCATTCAACTCTCAAAAATAGTGTTGCTACTGACTGAGCCAGGTTTGCCAAAACCAACAAAATTAACTCAATGATCCCAGAGTGATACCAATACTAACAACAAGATCAATCATATAACCACGAATTGAAAACTAATAAAAGCTATGCAAAAGAGTGAATGATAGAACTTCTCATTAATATTCCATAACGGCAACTCACACCAAGGGATACATATCTAACGAGAGAGGGGACACTTCCATAATGAAAACCATCCTACATGATAACTTCTCTATTCATGATATGACTCTACTAATAAGGTAAAAAGATAGAAGATAGTGGTGTGATACCGCGGCACTCCCCCAAGCTTGGAACAAACCAAGGGGATGCCAAACCTGATGACGAATTACTCCCTTGGTGGGGGTATCCTCTCAATGAGCTTCTTGACCAATTTCCCCAAGTCCTCAATCTCAAAGGTGAGAGTACGGATCAACTCCGAGTTGTGCTCGATGCGGTGTATGATCATGTCAGATTGTGGATCCCAGCTCTTGTGATTCTTTTTCCGTTCTTCCCTCTTGGAGTCTTCTTTTCCTGCATGGTTATGGATAAAGGTATGGAAGGACTCTTGGTGCATGGAGAATGTGTCCTTGGTGCCAAACAGTGACGCAGAGGTTTCCCTCCAGTTGACATTCGTGCAGTCCTTCTGATCCTGGCAGGGTTCGCCACCACTCCAATGCTTGCAACGGTAGTGCCGGTGTGCTTTGCCTCCTCTTCACCTTCACACTTGATCTCCTTCTCCTGCCCGGGGTCTTGGAGGTCTTCCTCCATAGGCTCCTTCCCTTTATCCTTGGCGGACATCATTGTGCTTCTAAACCTTCAAAGGGTATGTGCTGGCAGAAACAGATCGAAACAAAAACACGACGAAAACACAATATACAAACCTCGGAGGATCCGGGGGATTATATATTACGAAGTTTCATAACAAAAGGAAGGTACTGGGAGAAAACGGGTCGGAGGCGGAGTCTGGGGTGGACTCACCACCTGGTGGCACGCCCAGGGGTGGGCCCCCGCGCCACAGGGTGGTGTGAGCCACCCTGGCTCTGTTTCCGTCTCTCTTTTACTTCGTAGCTTTCCTTATTGTCTAAAAACTGCAAAAAATATAGTTGGATAGTATTTTCGTGGAAATTTTCTTACCAGAACTGTTACCTATTTGAAAACGGACTCTGCGGGTCTCTGAATTTGGTATCTAGTAGATCCTTCCGGAGTCACCACTTGAATAACATCAATATCTTGATCTTCATACACTTAATACTTGAGTCCTGAAAACCTTTCTCTTCCTCATTACACCATTTTCTCCACTACCTGGAAATCTCTTTCACACAAAACTTTACACAGTTCTCATTAGCAACATTAGTATAAGTGAAGTGATAAAACCTTTTGAGTACAACTTCAACCTAAAACCGTCAAAGCATAAGCTACTGTAGCAACTCCTTCCGAAAACCCAAAAATAATTCAAAAAGGAAATCGAATAAAGAAGCAAATGCAAGAGTGGCAAAATCTGTCAAAACATACCAGCAGGTAAAGATCAATTTTTTCGAAAATCTTCTATTGCTCAAATCAAAAAGTGCAAAACTAACGCAAGTTAAATAACAACCTGGGGCAGAAGCACAAAAAATTACAGCTCAATACGGAATATAGAGATCTCTCACAAATTTTTATGGTGAAGCACAAAATTCTGTTTCGGGATAGCAACTTCCCCAAATATTACTTCTCTCTCATTAGAGGATGATCTTGACACAAAAACGAAACAAAATTGTTAAGGAGAGGTTATTACCGAGGTAATAACTTCCAAGACCCAAAGAAACAAAAACAAACTGAAAGCCAAAATAAATTGGGTTGTCTCCCAAAAAGCTCTTTCTTTATAGCCATTAAGATGGGCATGATAATTTTGAAGATGCTCACATAGGAATATGAATTGAAGTGAAAGAGAGCATTAAGAAACAAAAATACACGCATTTAAGTCTAACCCACTTCCTATGCAAGGGAATTTTGCAAACAAACAAGTTGTTGAAACCAGAGGCTACAAGCATAGGAAGGCAAAAGAAGTGCAACATAAAAACTTTCAGCATAAAACGAGGAAACTTGATATTATTGAGATGCATTAGAACACTTTTCCCTCTCTCATAGTAACTTTCAGTATCATGCATAAACTTATCAATATAACTATCACAAGGGCCATTGTAATAATGATCACTTATTCTAACAGAAAACACAGGAATACTAGCTCTCATGACACTACTTTGTGTAATAATATTAGAGGTATCCATACAAAGGATAGTGTGTCCCTCTTCTTCATATTTAGTAACAAAGTCTTTCACATTTGCTATTATGGGTTCATCAACCATTTGTTTATCAGGTTCAACAGCTTTACTTGTACTTTCATTAACCATACTAGCTATCATAGAATGTTCCTTTATCTTAACCAAGAAAGGCATTTTCTCAATGTAAGGTTCAGGTAAAACATGATTAGCAGTATAAACTTCAGTATTTCTTGCAGGAACACACTTAGCAATATCTTTATAAGGATCATGATACTTATTCCACTTATTTTTAGGCACTTCAATATAAGAAGCAAAAGCCTTAAAATAAGAAGCAATAGCTTGAGAGTCTAGACCATACACATTTTTAATGTTTTGAAAGTCATCAGTTCCCATAAAAGATTCAATGTATTCATAATCATATTTTATACCTGACTTTCTACCGTTGTCATTCTCCCATGCTTCAGCATTGTCTTGAATACGGTCCAGAAGATCCCATTTAGCTTCTTCTTCCATGTGAGTGAATGATCCAGCACAAGAACCATCCAATAAATCCTTATCATGTAGAGGGAGCCTTGCATAAAAGTTATTGATACTAATATTGTTGGGAAGCTCATGAATGGGACATTTGAGCATTAGTAACTTCAGTGTCCCCCAAGCTTGAGCTGTACTCTCTCCATCAAAAGGCCAAAAGTTGTATATTTGATTCCGATCTTTATGAATCTCACTAGGAGGATAAAACTTTGAATAAAAGAGAGGCACTATTTCCTCCCATTCCAGAGCTTGACCATTCTTTAGCAGCTTATACCATTCCTCAGCTCTTCCTTATAGTGATAATGAGAATAACTTCTTCTTAACTTGATCAGTAGTAATACCTGCACACTTGAACAACCCGCATAATTCGTGTATAAAACGTAAGTGATCACCGGGATGGACTGTTCCATCCCCAACATCGTAGTTATCTATAACACGATCAATAATTCTTGTAGGTATTTTAAAAGCATCATTCTTAGCAGGTGGTGGTTCATCTACTACCTTAGCAGTGGTAGTAGCATTACCAAATAAGAAACTCAGCGGATTATCCATAACGAAAATAAAGCAACTAACAGGAGTAAACAATACTCACAGTAGAAGTTTCCTTTACCAGTTCCACTCTCCAATAGCGCTTCACTCCCCGGCAACGGTGCCAGAAAGTAGTCTTGATGACCCACAAGTATAGGGGGTGTATCGCAGTATTTTCGATAAGTAAGAGTGTCGAACCCAACAAGGAGCAGAAGGTGCTGGCTAGTGGTATGGATCAGGAATTCTTTGCAAATACTTAGCAAACAGATTTTTAGGGGGTTTTGATAAAGCAAGTAAACAAAGTACGAGTAAATAAAAGACAGTAGGAATAAATGCAGCAAGTAGCCCAATCCTTTGTGCAGCAAAGGACAAGCCGGCTGTATTAATTAAGATGACCAAACGTTCTTGAAGACACATGGGAAGACTGTCAAGTGCTTTCGCTTCATATAGTTGATTAATCTTCTTTAGCTTGCTAAGTGTTGTGTGGGTGAACCTATGCTAATGTACCGACCTTCCAAGGACTAATACATACTTGTGATTATACCCCTTGCAAACATCCGTAAGTACAAGAAAGTAATTAATGTAGAAACCTAACCACAACTTTAAACTCTAAGACCCTTACGTCCCTTGTGCAATGGTTTCCTAACGGGGGTTCAGGTTTCTGTCACTCCGGCAACCCCTACGATTAGTATCCAAATACACAATGCATTCCCCTAGTCCCATATAGGTGAAGCGTCATGTAGTCGACGTTCACATGACACCACTAGAAGAAGTACACCACAACTTAAATATCAAACCATTGAATCTTTCTCAACACAACTCCACTACGAACAACATGACTTCTCCCATGTCCTCAAGAACAAAACGAACTACTCACAAGACATCATACAGATCAGGATCAGAGATGGAATAATGATGGATAACAATCTGAACATAAACAATAATTCAACGGTTCACTCAGTAGCATCAACTACAAAGAGTAATCACACCGG
>OU342741.1:245639619-245753840 GCA_910589775.1 Avena eriantha | reverse complement strand
ATATGCAATGACTCTAGTGGATCATGGTGGTTTATGAAAGGAAGATACATGCAATGACTCTAGCTGTGGTTAATGAAAAGAACACACATGCAATGCCTCTAGTGGATCCATATGTGGTTAATGATAAGAACACACATGCAATCACCCTGGTGGATCCATATGTGGTTTCTGAAAAGAACGCACAATCAGTGACACCAGGGGATCCATGTGGTTTATGAAAAGAACATACATGCAATGACTATGATGGATCCATATGTGGTTTGTTAAAAGAACACACATGCAATTACTCGAGTTGTGGTTCATGAAAAGAACACACATGCAATGACACTGGTGGATCCATGTGGTTCATGAAAAGAACACACATGCAATGACTCTGGTGAATCCATATGTGGTTTATGAAAAGAACACACAAACAATGACTCTAGTGCTGGTGTAGGATAAGAACACACATGCAATGACTCTAGTGGATCCATATGTGGTTTGTGAAAAGAATAGACATGCAATGACTCTAGCTGTGGTTAATGAAAAGAAGTCACATGCAATGACTCTAGTGGATCCATATGTGGTTAATGAAAAAAAACACATGCAATGACACTGGTTGATCCATATGTGGTTTGTGAAAAGAACACACATGCAATTTCTCTAGTGGATCCATGTGGTTTCTGAGAAGAACAGACATGCAATAACTCTAGCTGTGGTTTATGAAAAGAACACACATGCGATGACTCTAGTGCTGGTTTAGGATAAGAACACACATGCAATTACTCTAGTGTATACATATGTGGTTTGCGAAAATAACACACACAAAACTCTAGTTGATCTATGTGGTTTATGAAAAGAAACATACATGCAATCAATCTAGCGATGGTTAATGAAAAAAACACATGTATTAACTCTAGTGGATCCATATGTGGTTAATGAAAAGAACAATACATGCAATGACACTAGTGGATACATATGTGGTTTGTGAAAATAACACACAAACAATGACTCTTGTGCTAGTTTAGGATAAGAACACACATGCAATGACTCTAGTGGATCCATATGTGGTTTGTGAAAAGAATAGACATGCAATGACTCTAGCTGTGGTTAATGAAAAGAAGTCACATGAAATGAATCTAGTGGATCCTTATGTGGTTCATGAAAGGAACACACATGCAATGACTCTGGTGGATCCATATGTGGTTAATGAAAAGAACACACAAACAATGACTCTAATGCTGGTTTAGGATAAGAACACACATGCAATGACTCTAGTGGATCCATATATGGTTTGTGAAAATAACACACATGCAATTACTCTAGTGGATCCATATGTGCTTTGTGAAAAGAACACACATGCAATGACTCTAGTGGATTCATATGTGGTTTATGAAAAGAACAGACATGCAATGACTCTAGCTGTCGTTAATGAAAAGAACACACATGGAATGACTCTACGTGGATCCATATGTGGGTACTGAAAATAACACACATGTAATGACACTAGTGGATCCATATGTGGTTTATGAAAGAATAGACATGCAATGACTCTAGGTGTGGTTAATGAAAAGAACACACATCAATGACTCTAGTGCTGGTTTAGGATAAGAACACACATGCAATGACTCTAGTGGATCCATATGTGGTTTGTGAAAATAACACACATGCAATGACTCTAGTGGATCCATGTGCTTTATGAAAAGAACATACATGCAATGACTCTAGCTATTGTTAATGAAAAGAACACACATGCAATGACCCTAGTGGATACATATGTGGTTAATGAAAAGAACATACATGCAATGACACTGGTGGATCCATATGTGGTTTGTCAAAAGAACACACAATCCGTGACACTAGTGGATCCATGTGCTTTATGAATAGAACATACATGCAATGACTATGGTGGATACATATGTTGTTTCTGAAAAGAACACACATGCAATGACTCTAGTTGTGGTTCATGAAAAGAACACACATGCAATGACACCAGTGGATCCATGTGGTACATGAAAATAACACACATGCAATGACTCTGGTGGATCCATATGTGGTTAATGAAAAGAACACACAAACAATGACTCTAGTGCTGGTTTAGGATAAGAACACACATGCAATGACTCTTGTGGATCCATATGTGGTTTGTGAAAAGAACACACATGCAATGACTCTAGCTATTGTTAATGAAAAGAACACACATGCAATGACTCTAGTGGATACATATGTGGTTAATGAAAAGAACACACATGCAATGACACTGGTGGATCCATATGTGGTTTGTGAAAAGAACACACAATCCGTGACACTAGTGGATCCATGTGGTTTATGAAAAGAACATACATGCAATGACTATGGTGGATCCATATGTTGTTTGTGAAAAGAACACACATGCAATGACTCTAGTTGTGGTTCATGAAAAGAACACACATGCAATGACACCAGTGGATCCATGTGGTTCATGAAAATAACACACATGCAATGACTCTGGTGGTTCCATATGTGGTTAATGAAAAGAACACACAAACAATGACTCTAGTGCTGCTTTGGGATAAGAACACACATGCAATGACTCTAGTGGATCCATATGTGGTTTGTGAAAATAACACACATGCAATGACTCTAGTGGATCCATGTGGTTTATAAAAGGAACATACATGCAATGACTCTAGCTGTGGTTAATGAAAAGAACACACATGCAATGCCTCTAGTGGATCCATATGTGGTTAATGATAAGAACACACATGCAATGACACTGGTGGATCCATATGTGGTTTGTGAAAAGAACGCATAATTAGTGACACCAGGGGATCCATGTGGTTTATTAAAAGAATATACATGCAATGACTATGGTGGATCCATATGTGGTTTGTCAAAAGAACACACATGCAATGACTCGAGTTGTGGTTCATTAAAAGAACACACATGCAGTGACTCTGGTGGATCCATGTGGTTCATGAAAAGAACACACATGCAATGACTCTGGCGAATCCATATGTGGTTTATGAAAAGAACAAACAAACAATGACTCTATTGCTGGTTTAGGATAAGAACGCACATACAATGACTCTAGTGGATCCATATGTGGTTTGCGAAAAGAACACACAACAAACTCTAGTTGATCTATGTGGTTTATGAAAAGAAACATAAATGCAATGAATCTAGCTATGGTTAATGAAAAAAAACACATGCATTGACTCTAGTGGATCCATATGTGGTTAATGAAAAGAACACACATGCAATGACACTAGTGGATACATATATGGTTTGTGAAAAGAACACACAAACAATGACTCTAGTGATGGTTTAGGATAAGAACACACATGCAATGACTCTAGTGGATCCATATGTGGTTTGTGAAAAGAATAGACATGCAATGACTCTAGCTGTGGTTAATGAAAAGAAGTCACATGCAATGAATCTAGTGGATCCTTATGTGGTTCATGAAAAGAACACACATGCAATAAATCTAGTGGATCCATATGTAGTTAATGAAAAGAACACACAAACAATGACTCTAGTGCTGGTTTAGGATAAGAACACACATGCAATGACTCTAGTGGATCCATATTTGGTTTCTGAATATAACACACATGCAATTACTCTAGTGGATCCATATGTGGTTTGTGAAAAGAACACACATCCAATGACTCTGGTGGATTCTTATGTGGTTTATGAGAAGAACAGACATGCAATGACTCTAGCTGTCGTTAATGAAAAGAACACACATGCAATGTCTCTAGTGGATCCATATGTGGGTACTGACAAGAACACACATGTAATGACACTAGTGGATCCATATGTGGTTTATGAAAGAATAGACATGCAATGACTCTAGCTGTGGTTAATGAAAAGAACACACATCAATGACTCTAGTGCTGGTTTAGGATAAGAACACACATGCAATGACTCTAGTGGATCCATATGTGGTTTGTGAAAATAACACACATGCAATGACTCTAGTGGATCCATGTGCTTTATGAAAAGAACATACCTGCAATGACTCTAGCTATTGTTAATGAAAAGAACACACATGCAATGACTCTAGTGGATCCATATGTGGTTAATGAAAAGAACACACATGCAATGACACTGGTGGATCCATATGTGGTTTGTGAAAAGAACACAGCAATCCGTGACACTAGTGGATCCATGTGGTTTATTAAAAGAACATACATGCAATGACTATAGATGTGGTTAATGAAAAGAACACACATGCAATGACTCTAGTGTATCCATGTGTGGTTTGTGAAAATAACACACATGCAATGACTCTAGTGGATCCATGTGGTTTATGAAAGGAACATACATGCAATGACTCTAGTTGTGGTTAATGAAAAGAACACACATGCAATGCCTCTAGTGGATCCATATGTGGTTAATGATAAGAACAGACATGCAATGACACTGGTGGATCCATATGTGGTTTGTGAAAAGAACGCACAATCAGTGACACTGGGGGATCCATGTGGTTTATGAAAAAAATACATGCAATGACTATGGTGGATCCATATGTGGTTTGTCAAAAGAACACACATGCAATGACTCTAGTTGTGGTTCATGAAAAGAACACACATGCAATGACACCAGTGGATCCATGTGGTACATGAAAATAACACACATGCAATGACTCTGGTGGATCCATATTTGGTTAATGAAAAGAACACACAAACAATGACTCTAGTGCTGGTTTAGGATAAGAACACACATGCAATGACTCTAGCTATTGTTAATGAAAAGAACACACATGCAATGACTCTAGTGGATACATATGTGGTTAATGAAAAGAACACACATGCAATGACACTGGTGGATCCATATGTGGTTTGTGAAAAGAACACACAATCCGTGACACTAATGGATCCATGTGGTTTATGAAAAGAACATACATGCAATGACTATGGTGGATCCATATGTTGTTTGTGAAAAGAACACACATTCAATGACTCTAGTTGTGGTTCATGAAAAGAACACACATGCAATGACACCAGTGGATCCATGTGGTTCATGAAAATAACACACATGGAATGACTCTGGTGGATCCATATGTGGTTAATGAAAAGAACACACAAACAATGACTCTAGTGCTGGTTTAGGATAAGAACACACATGCAATGACTCTAGTGGATCCATATGTGGTTTGTGAAAAGAACACACATGCAATGACTCTGGTGGATTCATATGTGGTTTATGAAAAGAACGGACATGCAATGACTCTAGCTGTCGTTAATGAAAAGAACACACATGCAATGACTCTAGTGCTAGTTTGGGATAAGAACACACATGCAATGACTCTAGTGGATCCATATGTGGTTTGTGAAAATAACACACATGCAATGACTCTAGTGGATCCATGTGGTTTATGAAAGGAACATACATGCAATGACTCTAGCTGTGGTTAATGAAAAGAACACACATGCAATGCCTCTAGTGGATCCATATGTGGTTAATGATAAGAACACGCATGCAATGACCCTGGTGGATCCATATGTGGTTTGTGAAAAGAACGCACAATCAGTGACACCAGGGGATCCATGTGGTTTATTAAAAGAATATACATGCAATGACTATGGTGGATCCATATGTGGTTTGTCAAAAGAACACACATGCAATGACTCGAGTTGTGGTTCATTAAAAGAACACACATGCAATGACTCTGGTGGATCCATGTGGTTCATGAAAAGAACACACATGCAATGACTCTGGCGAATCCATATGTGGTTTATGAAAAGAACAAACAAACAATGACTCTATTGCTGGTTTAGGATAAGAACACACATACAATGACTCTAGTGGATCCATATGTGGTTTGCGAAAAGAACACACAAAAAACTCTAGTTGATCTATTTGGTTTATGAAAAGAAACATAAATGCAATGAATCTAGCTATGGTTAATGAAAAAAAACACATGCATTGACTCTATTGGATCCATATGTGGTTAATGAAAGAACACACATGCAATGACACTAGTGGATACATATATGGTTTGTGAAAAGAACACACGAATAATGACTCTAGTGCTGGTTTAGGATAAGAACACACATGCAATGACTCTAGTGGATCCATATGTGGTTTGTGAAAAGAATAGACATGCAATGACTCTAGCTGTGGTTAATGAAAAGAAGTCACATGCAATGAATCTAGTGGATCCTTGTGTGGTTCATGAAAAGAACACACATGCAATAAATCTAGTGGATCCATATGTAGTGAATGAAAAGAACACACAAACAATGACTCTAGTGCTGGTTTAGGATAAGAACACACATGCAATGACTCTAGTGCATCCATATTTGGTTTCTGAAAATAACACACATGCAATTACTCTAGTGGAACCATATGTGGTTTGTGAAAAGAACACACATCCAATGACTCTGGTGGATTCATATGTGGTTTATGAAAAGAACAGACATGCAATGACTCTAGCTGTCGTTAATGAAAAGAACACACATGCAATGACTCTAGTGGATCCATATGTGGGTACTGAAAAGAACACACATGCAATGACTCTGGTGGATTCATATGTGGTTTATGAAAAGAACGGACATGCAATGACTCTAGCTGTCGTTAATGAAAAGAACACACATGCAATGACTCTAGTGCTGGTTTGGGATAAGAACACACATGCAATGACTCTAGTGGATCCATATGTGGTTTGTGAAAATAACACACATGCAATGACTCTAGTGGATCCATGTGGTTTATGAAAGGAACATACATGCAATGACTCTAGCTGTGGTTAATGAAAAGAACACACATGCAATGCCTCTAGTGGATCCATATGTGGTTAATGATAAGAACACACATGCAATGAGACTGGTGGATCCATATGTGGTTTGTGAAAAGAACGCACAATCAGTAACACCAGGGGATCCATGTGGTTTATTAAAAGAATATACATGCAATGACTATGGTGGATCCATATGTGGTTTGTCAAAAGAACACACATGCAATGAATCGAGTTGTGGTTCATTAAAAGAACACACATGCAATGACTCTGGTGGATCCATGTGGTTCATGAAAAGAACACACATGCAATGACTCTAGCGAATCCATATGTGGTTTATGAAAAGAACAAACAAACAATGACTCTATTGCTGGTTTAGGATAAGAACACACATACAATGACTCTAGTGGATCCATATGTGGTTTGCGAAAAGAACACACAAAAAACTCTAGTTGATCTATGTGGTTTATGAAAAGAAACATAAATGCAATGAATCTAGCTATGGTTAATGAAAAAAAACACATGCATTGACTCTAGTGGATCCATATGTGGTTAATGAAAAGAACACACATGCATTGACACTAGTGGATACATATATGGTTTGTGAAAAGAACACACAAACAATGACTCTAGTGCTGGTTTAGGATAAGAACAGACATGCAATGACTCTAGTGGATCCATATGTGGTTTGTGAAAAGAATAGACATGCAATGACTCTAGCTGTGGTTAATGAAAAGAAGTCCCATGCAATGAATCTAGTGGATCCTTATGTGGTTCATGAAAAGAACACACATGCAATAAATCTAGTGGATCCATATGTAGTTAATGAAAAGAACACACAAACAATGACTCTAGTGCTGGTTTAGGATAAGAACACACATGCAATGACTATAGTGGATCCATATTTGGTTTCTGAAAATAACACACATGCAATTACTCTAGTGGATCCATATGTGTTTTGTGAAAAGAACACGCATCCAATGACTCTGGTGGATTCATATGTGGTTTATGAAAAGAACAGACATGCAATGACTCTAGCTGTTGTTGATGAAAAGAACACACATGCAATGTCTCTAGTGGATCCATATGTGGGTACTGAAAAGAACACACCTGTAATGACACTAGTGGATCCATATGTGGTTTATGAAAGAATAGATATGCAATGACTCTAGCTGTGGTTAATGAAAAGAAGTCACATGCAATGAATCTAGTGGATCCTTGTGTGGTTCATGAAAAGAACACACATCGATGACTCTAGTGCTGGTTTAGGATAAGAACACACATGCAATGACTCTAGTGGATCCATATGTGGTTTGTGAAAATAACACACATGCAATGACTCTAGTGGATCCATGTGCTTTATGAAAAGAACATACATGCAATGACTCTAGCTGTTGTTAATGAAAAAAAACAGAAGCATTGACTCTAGTGGATCCATATGTGGTTAATGAAAAGAAAACACATGCAATGACACTAGTGGATACATATATGGTTTGTGAAAAGAACACATAAACAATGACTCTAGTGCTGGTTTAGGATAAGAACACACATGCAATGACTCTAGTGGATCCATATGTGGTTTGTGAAAAGAATAGACATGCAATGACTCTAGCTGTGGTTAATGAAAAGAAGTCACATGCAATGAATCTAGTGGATCCTTATGTGGTTCATGAAAAGAACACACATGCAATGACTCTAGTGGATCAATATGTAGTTAATGAAAAGAACACACAAACAATGACTCTAGTGCTGGTGTAGGATAAGAACACACATGCAATGACACTAGTGGATCCATATTTGGTTTCTGAAAATAACACACATGCAATTACTCTAGTGGATCCAGATGTGGTTTGTGAAAAGAACACACATCCAATGACTCTGGTTGATTCATATGTGGTTTATGAAAAGAACAGACATGCAATGACTCTAGCTGTCGTTAATGAAAAGAACACACATGCAATGACTCTAGTGGATCCATATGTGGGTACTGAAAAGAACACACATGTAATGACACTAGTGGATCAATATGTGGTTTATGAAAGAATAGACATGCAATGACACTAGTGGATCCATGTGGTTTAGGAAAAGAATAGTCATTCAATGACTCTGGTGGATCCATATGTGGTTTGTGAAAAGAACACCCATGCAATGACTCTAGTTGTGGTTCATGAAAAGAACACACATGCAATGTCACTAGTGGATCCATGTGGTTCATGAAAAGAACACACATGCAATGTCACTGGTGGATCCATGTGGTTCATGAAAAGAACACACATGCAATGACTCTGGTGGATCCATATGTGGTTTATAAAAAGAACATACAAGCAATGACTCTAGTGCTAGTTTAGGATAAGAACACACATGCAATTACTCTAGTAGATCCATATGTGGTTTGTGAAAATAACACACATGTAATGACTCTAGTGGATCCATGTGGTTTATGAAAAAACACATGCAATGACACTAGTCGATCCATATGTGGTTTGTGAACACAACACACATGCAATGGCTCTAGTGGATCCATGTGGTTTATGAAAAGAACAGACATGCATTAACTCTAGCTGTGGTTTATGAAAAGAACACACATGTGATGACTCTAGTGCTGGGTTCGGATAAGAACACACATGCAATTACTCTAGTGGATACATATGTGGTTTGCGAAAAGAACACACAAAAAAATCTAGTTGATCTATGTGGTTTATGAAAAGAAACATACATGCAATGAATCTAGCTATGGTTAATGAAAAAAACACACATGCATTGACTCTAGTGGATCCATATGTGGTTAATGAAAAGAACACACATGCAATGACACTAGTGGATCCTTATGTGGTTTGTGAAAAGAACACACAAACAATGACTCTAGTGCTGGTTTAGGATAAGAACACACATGTAATGACTCTAGTGGATCCATATGTGGTTTGTGAAAAGAATAGACATGCAATGACTCTAGCTGTGGTTAATGAAAAGAAATCACATGCAATGTGTAACATCCCAATTTCAGCAACCCTGATTAGCTGTCCAGAATGCAAAAATCAGGGGGAACAAAAACTTTTTCTTGTTTAATGCTGAAGTGTTTGCTTGTTTGGATATGCTTATGCATATGATTGTGTATTAGATAGCATACTCCATACCTTAACCCCAGTTGACAAAAAATACTTTCCAAAATAGTCTTGGCTTAATTCCCATATTCTCAAATGTTTTGGCATTTCAAAACCTGAGCCAAGAAGCCTTTGCAAACCAACTATTTTAGTAGCTTCTATTGATCAAACTATGGAGAACTATAGAATACTTTCTCCTTATGTTTTCAAGATAGAACCTCCTAATACTCTTACCTCTAGATTTAACAAAACCTTTTGTAAACTTTTGAATTCTACTCTTGGTAGACATACCAAGGACCTTACCTTGTTCAACTCCAACCTATTCAAAATACCCATCTTAACCTCAAGCTAGGCTTGATGGTAACCCTAGTAGTAGTTGTTTTGTTTGTAAGATGAGTTGCCTTGATCTGCTGTTTGACTGGATTGCTTAGAAGTAGTATGAGCTACTCTAGGAGCTCATCACTAGGATCAAGGTGTTCCCAAATCAACACACCCTAAGCACGAAGACCAATCTAGATCTGAGCCCTAGCTACTAGGTGATCATCTGAAACCCTTAACTAGATCAATTCTGAAGATTCCCATTCTAGAAGCTTCCAAGTCCATGAAGACCAATATCAAGAAAGGATACTTTCTACTCATATAGGTCTATCAACATCTACTTCACTTGTTGCAAGTGGATCCTTGAGCTGTTTACACCCACAAGGTTTTGAAGGCTAGTTGATAATCTGCTTTGGTAGGCTTGTTTTATTCAAAGTTTGAAAGCTTGTCATGGTGAGCTCAAGCAGGATCAAGCTCAAACCTCTGTACCATGTCAATGTACATCACTTGGTCTCTCCATCCATATATCCCATGCCCCAAGGGGAGCTCTGAGCTCCAAGATCCAACATGGTTTTGATGGTATGAAATTAACATCACCCTAGATCCTTAATCTAGGGTATTCCACCAAAATCAACTTGGATTATCCAATCTCAAGGTTGAAAAAGCTTGCTACACCTTGTCTACACCATCTACCTTGATAATCAAGATTCATCAAATATTTTTCATAATTATTGTGGCCCCAAATCCAAATAAGTTCTTTAATAGACAAATTCTTCAAAACCTCTTCCATAAGGGAAAGCTTGGTTTTTACCAAAACACTTCCCCAACTCTAAGCACCTTTGAGGCCCATATATCATACCCTATCTCCCCACTTTAAAAATAAATATGTTTGAAGAGCTGTATTATTTCTTTTTGTTCATTTTCTTAAATGGCTGAAACAAGAATAATTCTTTAAAAATACTTTCCCACCTCAATAAATCCCAATAAAATTCCCCAATGTGTAAGATGGTATCTATGACCATACCACCCCCAAAACCAACTTTGGCTAATGTAAAAATATCTAATGATCTCCTAGAAACTACTTCTGTACTTTTTGAATAAATGGTTTTAAGTGGACTTTAAATCTCTAGAAAAATCCCAAAGAATTCTTGGATATCCACCTTGACCTCATCTATCTACCAGTACTATCTCCCCCACTCCTTCCAACATAAATAATGGAACTCCTTCACAAGCATTCTTGTGGTCAAATAAGCACAACAAGCAAAACCTTGTACAAATACCCCATGTAACCTCATCAAATCTTCTCCACCAAGCTTGTACAGCAACCTTCTCTCCCCTGGTCGTTCCCACACTATAGAAACACTGTAGCAACACTGTAGCAACTTACTCCTCTTGTCTCTAGTGCTTGTCCATGATGGAGACACAAGCCAACCCCTATTTTCCCTTGCCATCAAAGCTTTGCAATAGCGGCCCCTGCTCCTCTCTAACCTGCTCACGACCAGAACCATCCCTCCACCACCCCCAGAAAACCCTCCCCTGGTTTCACCTCTTCCTCCTCTCCCCTCATGGACTATGTCCATGGTACACCCTCCCCTCTCGGTATTTAAGGCCAGAGGCCACCCTGTGCCTCCCCTTGCCCGTCATTTACCCCCTCCCACTCCCTCTCGCCACCCTAGGGTCCCTCTCCTCCTCCCTTGCTATGCTTTGCTCAAGAGAAGGAGAGAAAGAAGCATCGGCCTCCCCTTTGATTCGAGCAGGTCTCCTCCACCCCCCTGTCTCTTCCTTTGCAGGCTGCCTAGTCAAGGTCTTCTCCTCCCCTGCACCTGACCCTGTCCTCTATCTATTGCAGGAACGCCGGCGGACGCCACCCGAGCACTTTCCGCGAACCCCCGGACTCTCGAGCCCCGTCCCCTCTGCATGCATTGCACCTGGACGCTCGAGGACCTCTTGTGATCTGACTTTAGAAAATTCCCTAGACCAAATAATGAGTCCAATTGACCCAAGTCCAATTATCCTGGATGTGGTACACTAAGGCCTATCCAAAATCTAGGAGCTCATGATTTATTGAGCCTTGGATATTTTTTTGTGAATTAAACTATTCTATGCATGGTTTATTCACCCCTAATTTCACTTCAGTAGTTCCACAACTCCAAAAAGGGTGATTCCAATTTGTACAAATATTTATTCCAAATACCTACACTGTGCCCTTGGAATCAAATTAAAAGCTACTGTAGATTTAATTTGGTGAAAAAGATAAAAATACCCTAGAACTGCCTTTGAGAATTTCTTGAGGGCATTCTGGTAATTATATTGACTTGATTCCTACTCTCAGTGAACAAGTACATAAAACCCTACTGAACCATCCAAGTAAATGATTTTTCGAGCTCCAGAACTTTTCTGGTGAATTAATTCCTAAAACTAGAAGAATTTCACTAGGAAAAATCATAGCTATTTAAAGAAAAGTGATAAAATAGTGAAAACAATTTTGTTGGTTTCATTTGATCAACACCTATCTATTGGTATCATGTTTTTACAATGGTACCATACAGAATATGGTCTTGTCCAAAAATCCATCTCTTAGGTATTTCCTACACTATAAATCCTAAGGGGGTTTCCTTTCATTTTCCCAAAACAAAGCCACTCCTAGTAAATCCATTCTTCCTAGGACCTAATGATCTGTGCACTTGTTTTGTTCATTGTTTGCTGTATGTTTTGGTGCTTGAATGCCTGGTGTTGACTGTGGCTTGGTTTGCTTGCATGTGTTGTCGGGACGACGATAGTGGCGATGAAATTGGAAAACAGAAGAAGGGTGTTTATTATTAATATTGGTATTACTGGGTATTCTAAGAAGAAGTCCAGGGACACTTTGCCATATTGCTGATCACCAGGCAAGCCACCTTCTTGCTCATAAGCCTTGTCCTACTATTTTACTTATGCATGTTTTATCTACTGTTTATAAAAAACTGCATTGTTTTACTATATGTTGATATAGATATATATATGGTAGCGGTTTGGCTCCTCCGAACTACTACACTTTGTACTAGTAAGTACAACCCCATTGGCGTTACCTACTTGCCCCTAGTAGAATAGATGGTGCATACCCACCATGCCCCTTTGGAGACCCCGTTTTAGCCGAAGCAAAACTAGCGGATGGGAAGACCCCGGAAAAAGGTTTTACCAAATGTTTTATGAGAAAACCTTGGTGAGGTGGGACCTCCCCAAGAGAGGTTGAAAAAGAAGAAGATTTTGTTTTACAAAATGCTGGAGAAAAACCGGAGGAAAAACTGTTTTCAAAAATGCACCTAGTTCTTTGCAGTCTAGCTATAACAACTTAAACCCGCGCAACCACACTACTCCTATATGGGAAGGGGCTTGACCCGAAAGTGGTTCTCTCTGATACCGGTGCCTCGCAACTACTACAGGGGATCAGGGATCCCTGGAGGGTGGGCCTTCTCCGATAAAGGTGGGACCTGGAGAAGGAACAAATGGTCGGCAGGCCTCCACGCGTTACTATGGGCCCCTCATTGAAAGCGCACACTATCGAGGAGTGGAAAAAGCGCTCCGGTTTGTCCTCGCCCGACGTCCCTATGTTGAGGGGATTAACACCCATATGGTAGGAACTTATATTGGAGTGGGCTTCCGGAGAGTCTTGATCGGTTACTCGACCCACGATCGGTGAAGATCAGGGTAGAGTACCTGGATGGGGTGGGTAAAGTGTACAACCTCTGCAGAGTGTAAATCTATTCGAATAGCCGTGTCCACGGTTAAGGACGGGTTGGACAAACTTCTGTAGAGCGGTGCTGGTTTTGTTTTCAAAAAGGATTTCTGAAAAGAAATGGCTTTAAAACTGTTTTGACCATGGGATGGTCGGGAAGAATCCCTACTATGACCATGGGATGGTCAGAAAGGGATGGAAGGAGTTTGGTTGTGGGACGACCTGAAAACGGGAACCAATGGGTGACCCAGTCCTAGTATTTTCTAAACTTTTCAAAATAAAAAGGTTTCCAAAATGGTTTACAAAAGTTTTCAACAAAGATTTGTAGATGCTATATCTACAAGAGAAACTATTTGGAAAAGTACCCCTCTTGGAGCCCTCCTAATACCACAGCCATATTGCATAGCCTCTTGATATTATTAAGGTGGTTTGCGAGTACATTCAAAAGTACTCACTGGCATTGTCCCTCGCTATTAACTTGGTCAGATTCCAAGAAGAGGGTGGTGGCGACCATGCGAACTAGGACGTTCTCCCAGTCAGTTGCCTGTAGGTTAAGGCATGGCTCGGGCTCTGCGCTTGATGAAGTCCGCTACTGATTATTGATGTAGCCATAACGGCATTTATGTAAGTGTTATAATTCGGTATATTCTCGGATGATGTAATGATACTTGTCGGTTATGTGCCACGACTAACTGATCATGGGATCGTGGTTGTATGCATAACAGGGATTCTCGGAGGATTAATCCGGGGGCCCCACACAATGACTCTAGTGGATCCATATGTGGTTAATCAAAAAAAACACATGCAATGACACTGGTGGATCCATATGTGGTTTGTGAAAAGAACATACATGCAATGGATCTAGTGGATCCATGTGGTTTATGAAAAGAATAGACATGCAATAACTCTAGCTGTGGTTTATGAAAAGAACACACATGCAATGACTCTAGTGCTGGTTTAGGATAAGAACACACATGCAATGACTCTAGTGGATACATATGTGGTTTGTGAAATGAACACACATGCAACTCTAGTTGAATTATGTGGTTTATAAAAATAACATACATACAATGACTCTAGTTGTGGTTAATGAAAAGAACACGCATGCAATGACTCTAGTGGATCCATATGTGGTTAATGAAAAGAACACACATGCAATGACACTGGTGGATCCATATGTGGTTTGTGAATACAACACACATTCAATGACACTAGTGGATCCATGTGGTTGATGGAAAGAATAGTCATGCAATGACTCTGGTGGATCCATATGTGGTTTGTGAAAAGAACACACATGCAATGACTCTAGTTGTGGTTCATGAAAAGAACACACATGCAATGTCAGTGGTGGATCCATGTGGTTCATGAAAAGAACACACATGCAATGACTCTGCTGGATCCATATGTGGTTTATAAAAAGAACATACTAGCAATGACTCTAGTGCTAGTTTAGGATAAGAACACACATGCAATTACTCTAGTGGATCCATATGTGGTTTGTGAAAATAACACACATGCAATGACTCTAGTGGATACATATGTGGTTAATGAAAAGAACACACAACCAATGACACTAGTGGATCCATATGTGGGTTGTGAAAAGACCACAAAATCCATGACACTGGTGGATCCATGTGGTTTATGAAAAGAACATACATGCAATGACTATGGTGGATCCATATGTGGTTTGTGAAAAGAACACACATGCAATGACTCTAGTTGTGGTTCATGAAAAGAACACACATGCAATGACACTGGTGGATCCATGTGGTTCATGAAAAGAACACACATGCAATGTGGTGGATCCATATGTGGTTAATGGAAAGCACACACAAACAATGTCTCTAGTGCTGGTTTAGGATAAGAACACACATGCTATGACTCTAGTGGATCCATATGTGGTTTGTGAAAATAACACACATGCAATTACTCAAGTGGATCCATATATTTTTGTGAAAAGAACACACATCCAATGACTCTGTTGGATTCATATGTGGTTTATGAAAAGAACAGACATGCAATGACTCTAGCTGTGGTTAATGAAAAGAACACACATGTAATGACACTAGTGGATCCATATGTGGTTTATGAAAGAATATACATGCAATGAATCTAGCTGTGGTTAATGAAAAGAACGTACATGCAATGACTCTAGTTGTTGTTAATGAAAAGACCACACATGCAATGACCCTGGTGGATCCATATGTGGTTAATGAAAAGAACACACATGCAATGACACTGGTGGATCCATATGTGGTTTGTGAAAAGAACACACAATCTGTGACACTGGTGGATCCATGTGCTTTATGAAAAGAACATACATGCAATGACTATGGTGGATCCATATGTGGTTTGTGAAAAGAACACACATGCAATGACTCTAGTTGTGGTTCATGAAAAGAACACACATGCAATGACACTTGTGGATCCATGTGGTTCATGAAAACAACACACATGCAATGACTATGGTGTATCCATATGTGGTTAATGAAAAGAACACACAAACAATGACTCTAGTGCTGGTTTAGGATAAGAACACACATGCAATGACTCTAGTGGATCCATATGTGGTTTGTGAAAAGAACAGACATGCAATGACTCTGGTGGATTCATATGTGGTTTATGAAAACAACATACATGCAATGACTCTAGCTGTTGTTAATGAAAAGAATACACATGCAATGACTCTAGTGCTGGAGTTAGGATAAGAACACACATGCAATCACTCTAGTGGATCCATATGTGGTTTGTGAAAATAACACACATGGAATGACTCTAGTGGATCCATCTGGTTTATGAAAGGAACATACATGCAATGACTCTAGCTGTGGTTAATGAAAAGAACACACATGCAATGACTCTAGTGGATCCATATGTGGTTAATGAAAAGAACACACATGCATTGACACTAGTGGATCCATATGTCGTTTGTGAAAAGAACACACAATCAGTGACACTGGGGTATCCATGTGGTTTATGAAAAGAACATACATGCAATGACTATGGTGGATCCATATGTGGTTTGTCAAAAGAACACACATGCAATGACTCGAGTTGTGGTTCATGAAAGGAACACACATGCAATGACACTGGTGGATCCATGTGGTTCATGAAAAGAACACACATGCAATGACTCTGGTGAATCCATATGTGGTTTATGAAAAGAACACACAAACAATGACTCTAGTGCTGGTTTAGGATAAGAACACACATGCAATGACTCTAGTGGATCCATATGTGGTTTGTGAAAAGAACACACATGTGGTTTGTGAAAAGAACACACATTCAATGACACTAGTGGATCCATATGTGGTTTATGAAAAGAACATACATGCAATGACTATGCTGGATCCATATGTGGTTTGTCAAAAGAACACACATGCAATGACTCGAGTTGTGGTTCATGAAAAGAACACACATGCAATGACTCGAGTTGTGGTTCATGAAAAGAACACACATGCAATGACACTGGTGGATCCATGTGGTTCATGAAAAGAACACACATGCAATGACTCTGGTGAATCCATATGTGGTTTATGAAAAGAACACACAAACAATGACTCTAGTGCTGGTTTAGGATAAGAACACACATGCAATGACTCTAGTGGATCCATATGTGGTTTGTGAAAAGAATAGACATGCAATGACTCTAGCTGTGGTTAATGAAAAGAAGTCACTGCAATGACTCTAGTGGATCCATATGTGGTTAATGAAAAAAAAACATGCAATGACACTGGTCGATCCATATGTGGTTTGTGAAAAGAACACACATGCAATGGCTCTAGTTGATCCATGTGGTTTGTGAAAAGAACAAACATGCAATAACTCTAGCTGTGGTTTATGAAAAGAACACACATGCAATGACTCTAGTGCTAGTTTACGATAAGAACACACATGCAATTACTCTAGTGGAAACATATGTGGTTTGCGAAAAGAACACACAAAAAACTCTAGTTGATCTATGTGGTTTATGAAAAGAAACATACATGCAATGAATCTAGCCATGGTTAATGAAAAAAAACACATGCATTGACTCTAGTGGATCCATATGTTGTTAACGAAAAGAACACACATGCAATGACACTAGTGGATCCATATGTGGTTTGTGAAAAGAACACACAAACATTGACTCTAGTGCTGGTTTAGGATAAGAACACACATGCAATGACTCTAGTGCATCCATATATGGTTTGTGAAAAGAATATGCATGCAATGACTGTAGCCATGGTTAATGAAAAGAAGTCACATGCAATGACTCTAGTGGATCCATATGTGGTTAATGAAAAAAACACATGCAATGACACTGGTAGATCCATATGTGGTTTGTGAAAAGAACACACATGCAATGGCTCTAGTGGATCCATGTGGTTTGTGAAAAGAACAGACATCCAATAACTCTAGCTGTGGTTTATGAAAAGAACACACATGCAATGACTCTAGTGCTGGTTTAGGATAAGAATAAACATGCAGTGACTCTAGTGGATACATATGTGGTTTGTGAAAAGAACACACATGCAACTCTAGTTGATGTATGTGGTTTATAAAAAGAACATACATGCAATGACTCTAGACGTGGTTAATGAAAAGATCACACATGCAATGACTCTAGTGGATCCATACGTGGTTAATGAAAAGAACACAAATGCAATGACACTGGTTGATCCATATGTGGTTTGTGAAAAGAACACACATTCAATGACACTAGTGGATCCATATGTGGTTTGTGAAAATAACACACATGCAATTACTCTAGTGGATCCATATATTTTTGTGAAAAGAACACACATCCAATGACTATGGTGGATTCATATGTGGTTTATGAAAAGAACAGACATGCAATGACTCTAGTGCTGGTTTAGGATAAGAATAAACATGCAGTGACTCTAGTGGATACATATGTGGTTTGTGAAAGGAACACACATGCAACTCTAGTTGATTTATGTGGTTTATAGAAAGAACATACATGCAATGACTCTAGACGTGGTTAATGAAAACAACACACATGCAATGACTCTAGTGGATCCATATGTGGTTAATGAAAAGAACACACATGCAATGACACTAGTTGATCCATATGTGGTTTTTGAAAAGAACACACATTCAATGACACTAGTGGATCCATGTGGTTGATGAAAAGAATAGTCATGCAATGACTCTAGTGGATCCATATGTGGTTTGTGAAAAGAACACACATGCAATGACTCTAGTTGTGGTTCATGAAAAGAACACACATGCAATGTCACTGGTGGATCCATGTGGTTTATGAAAAGAACACACATGCAATGACTCTGGTGGATCCATATGTGGTTTATAAAAAAAACATACAAGCAATGACACTAGTGCTAGTTTAGGATAAGAACACACATGCAATTACTCTAGTGGATCCATATGTGATTTGTGAAAAGAACATACATGTAATCACTCTGCTGGATCCATATGTGGTTTATGAAAAGAATAGACATGCAATGACTTTAGCTGTGCTTAATGAAAAGAACACACATACAATGACTCTAGTGCTGGTTTAGGATAAGAACACACATGTAATGACTCTAGTGGATACAGATGTGGTTTGTGAAAAGAGCACACATGCAATGACTCTAGTGGATACATGTGGTTTATGAAAAGAACAGACATGCAATGACTCTAGCTGTGGTTAATGAAAAGAACATACATGCAATGACTCTAGTGCTAGTTTAGGATAAGAACACACATGCAATGACTCTAGTGGATCCATATGTGGTTTGTGAAAAGAACACACATGGAATGTGACATGGGTATACCCTACAGGTACTCGAGTTTGACATATACGGTCCAGATACGACAGAAGCCCATGGTTTTGCCAAGGCCCCATACAGAATTCGGGTGACCCACGGAGACTCTGATTGCTTGCAATGCAAGAAGAAGCTTAAGATAGAAAGTTTAAAGGGATGAACCCTAATTTGTAACCAACTCGACCTGCTACTCGGGACCTAGCCTATCTATATAAAGGCTAGGAGGAGGCGGCGAGGAGGACAATCACAACCCTAGTTTCCACAACCATCGCCAAATTGCATCTACTCACCCCTGTAACTTTCGACCCCCTCGATAATTCCAAGAGTAGACAAGCAGGAGTAGGGACCTCTACAAGGCCTGAACCTGGGTAAACCTTGCGTTCCTGTGTGCTTGTTTCCTAGCCGATTGATGCCTCCAGCGCTCCCTCCTTCCCTAAAACCCAAGTCCATAACAATGGGCATGGACGAGTTAAACCCTCGTCAATTGGCGCCGTCTATGGGAATCGGGAGCGCTGATGTCGCAGGTTCTTTAGCCCCATCAACCACGATCTACAACTCTGCAATAATGGAGATTCGCCAACTCTTCGGCGCTTTCGACTTCACCGTCCACACGCTGGCCACTCGCCCGGCTTTCGAGTCCGTGGGCGATGGGATCAGCCTGGCGATCGGGAGCTTCCGCTTCTAGGTCACCGTCCACACGCTGGCCACTCGCCCGGCTTTCGAGTCCGTGGGCGATGGGATCAGCCTGGCGATCGGGAGCTTCCGCGTCTAGGTTGGTCAACTGGGCATGCTTCGCATGCCCGACCAGCGACGACACCCACGGTTGCTCCAGCATCGTGGTTCCCGCCACCAATCGACACCATCAGCGAGCTCAACGTCTCGGTAACAGCTGGGAGCATGGACAACGACAACAGTCACGGATCCTATCTGGGTGGCCTAGCCACAGAAGATGGAGCCTACAACTCCGGATCTGAAAGTTGTGGGAGCAACAGCTTCCCCAATCACTTCATGTTCCCCATCATCAATGCTAGCGACACCGGCATCAATCGCGAAAACACCGACACTGGCACTGGACCGGCCAACGACGGTATACCAGTCGCAAACGGTGGCCCCACCAATGGCAGGCCCACCAACAACGGGACAGGAGGAGCACTTCACCTCACGACAAATGAGACCACTGGCGAGCGCGTGCATATCCACCTCAATGACAACGAGTGGGCCCGCTGTTGAGAAGCCCTACGGGGCAACCCTCTACCCCCTAACTCATCGCAGGACATGCTGATGGGCTACCATTGGCTGCTGAAGGAAGAATTCAAACACCAGCAGCAGGTGATCGCGCAACTCGACGCACGCAGAAAGGCGGCGGATGAGTCGAGCCTTCGGAGAGCTTAGCTCTCCTCCCACGGAGGATCCTCCTCCAAGGGCAATGAGTACCTGGCCAACAAAAGACGAGCTCGACTGGCCCACCTCACCGACCAGGAGAGCGTAGAAGCCACGACAGTCTTCGACTTCGGCTCTATGATAGTGGATATGCAGGGCAGCGTGCTCCTGAAGACGCCGCAAGCTGCGGTGACAGTGGCCACCATGTACCTCCTCAACAACCAGCCACCGGCTGGAGATCTGCGAGCTGCCATACACCAATCTATGATCACAGACCTGGGGCTAATCGAGGCCGCCCTTGACAAAGAGCCAACACTAGAGCCGAAGAAAAGCAAGGCTCTGGCCACATACTACTACTCGTACTCCTCTGGCAACGACAACCACGATCTGTCATGGCGACGTCGCTCATGGCAGCATGACCACGACTACGACACGCGTGATGAAATAACGCAGCGCAAGGTCGACAAGATACGGGCAAGGCGCGCTCGCTCGATTGACTCGAAAGAAGATGAGACGGAGTTCTATGGCGCCAGATGCTTCAGTAGGGCCATCGGGCAGAAGCGAATACCTAAGGGGTTCAAACTCCCATCGGAGAACCCAAAATTTGACGGCTTGCAGGACTCGAAAATCTGGCTGGAGGATTACATCTCCTCCGTCAGGCTACACAGCAGAAGCTCAAGCACAGGAATGCAATGCCTGCAGCTACAGCTGCAAGGCGCCACCCGCGCATGGCTCAACAATCTCCCGCACGGATCAATTCGCAGTTGGGAAGAGCTAGTCTACAACTTCGTGTGCAACTTCAAGGGCACTTATAAAAGGCCCGCGTCAATCGAAGAACTAAGAGGCTGCCACCAAAGGTCTAGCGAGTCACTGTGCTCGTACATCCAGAGGTGGTCCATCATCAAGAACTCCACAGAAAACATCTCGGAGGACCGCGCAATCGACGCGTTCAACGGCGGTGTTCGCCGTATAGAGCTAAGGGAGGAGCTAGGCTTCTTGAAGCCCAAAACAATCGACCACCTGATGGAGATCGCGAATCGGTGGGCGGACGGAGAAGAATCGGTAAAAAACCGCACCTACTCCGACGATGACGACGTCCTTGGGCGCAGACGTGACCGCCGAGGGAAATGTCGAATGCGCGTCTACGAGGACCGCGACGAAGTCAACATGGTCATGGCTACCTACGCCGAAAAACACGACGATAACCGGAACAGTGGATATCGCAGCGGGGGATACCGCGACGCTGGAAAAACCACGCAAGTGTGGCAACACCGCATTCGTGAAGAAGCACCCGCAACATCCATCCAGGAGAAACTGTCCGGACCATGCAACGTGCACTTTTACATCGACAAGCACGACGGCAAGAAAAAATCCAGCAACCTTCTAAAGGATTGTCGCGAGTCCCTCAAACTCCACGAGGGCCTGGCCTAGATGAATCATGATGCGATCAACCAGGGCTATGGAGCTGCCCTAGGCACTTGGCACATGGAGCTCCACCACAACCGCCTGAGCCACCACCACCTGCGGCTCCAGCATCATGAAGGTAAGCCGTACCCGCGAGCCGTGGGCAACATGGGGACGATCCAAAAAGGGTGCTGAAAGAGAATCTCATGTTTTCCTGTGTTTTGTGTGTTAGATAACAATACTGTGGAGATTATTCATGTGCGCTAAGTGTGCAGGAAGTTTTGGGGGGTGCCAGATTATCCGCCCCACCAAGGTCCGGATAATCCGGCCTACCTCAGTGCTCAAAGGATGCTAAGGCGCGTCGCTCGGAGTCTGGTCAGATTTTCTCCCGGAAAATCCGAACTGGGGTGGTTTTTCTTCCCTAGGCCGGATAATCCGGCTGTCGCATGGGCCAGATAATCCGGCCCCTAGATTTTGAGCAAAGCATGCCAAGGCACGTCGCTCGGAGGCCGGTCGGATTTTCTCCCGGAAAATCCGAACTGGGGCGGTTTTTCCTCCCCAGGCCGGATAATCCGGCCTTCACATGGGACCGGATAATCCGGCCCCCAGAAGATGATCAAGGGCAAGCTCGGTGTGACGCTCTGATAGAGGGGCGGACTATCTGCCGAATATTCCAAGTCTGGGGCGGAGTTTTCCCCAGGCCGGATAATTCGGCACTCACTTGGGCCGGATAATCCGGCCCCCAAAGTCTCCAACGGCTCGTTTGGGAAGGGGGTATAAATACCCCTTCTTCCCCAACGTTCAGATTGCTTGATTCACTCGAAATTGGTCAGACACTGTGAAAGAGCTCCCATTCTAGATCTCCAAGTTCAAGCACCCGAAGGCTTCGATCTTTGGGGGAATTGAAGGAGGAGAGAATCGTCATCGTTATCACGAATCAAGCGCATCAACTCCTCTCCATTCATTTGGAGAAATCCCTGATCTAGTCAATATCTAGATCTTGTTCTGTGTTATTGATAACTTGTTCTTGTGGCAGCTCGTTGTCATTATGGGAGCCTCCAAGTTGATTGTGGAGTTGTGCCCCACTAGTTGTGTAAAGGTGTCGGTACCCACCTCGAAGGGTCCATATAGTGGAAAGGTGGATCAGGCCTTTGGTGGTGGGATCCATCGGAGAACAGGGTGAGGACTATTGTGGCGTGGTTGTCTTAGTACCGCCCACCCCTCCAACACAGACGTACTTCCCTTAACAAGGAAGGAACTGTGGTCAAACAAATCTTGTGTCTCCGCGTGCTTCACTATGGTTAACCCGTTCCTCTTCCACTTGCTCTTTACTCACTAGTAGATAGGTTTGTATATAGGGAAATTCCACCTAATAGTTTATCTAGAGAATTTACCCTTTATGCTAAGCCTAAAATTGAAAAAGCATTAAATTTTGAAGTAGCACATATTCACCCCCCTCTAGGTGCCCATACGGTCCATTTCACTTGGTATCAGAGCCCCGGCTCTTAATTCGGGCTTAACCGCCTAAGAGTAGTATGGGTACCAAGGATGATGGGAATGAGGCTGTGGATAAGGTCACAATGGATGACCTCAAGATGTTGGAAACAACCTTGTTGAAATCCTTTGAGGCCAAGATGGAGGAGACAAATCAAATGATTGCTCGCCTCACATAATCCATAGCCCCATCTCCATCCTCCTCTGAGGCAGCGACACCATCATCTAAGGAAAAGGCTAACACCGGATCCAAGGATGATGATGCAGAAGGTGAAAAACTTAATGGTTCCACCTCCAAGAAGGGAAATGGTAAGGAGGAATATAGTGAGATTCGTCACGTATATTCCCCCGACCCACCTATCCCCCATCCTCATATAAACAATAGGGGTGATCCACCCAAGCTCACTTCATCCTCTTTCAATCAATGGCAATTCTTAATGAAGTCTCATGTTTGCGGCTCCTCTATTGAACTTTGGAGGATTATTGAAGAGGGTCTTCATATTGGAGATCAAACCAACCTGACAAGAAGAGAAGTCGTGGACAGCCAATGGAATGCCACTACTCTCCACATGATACATCTCGGTGTGGGTCCCAAGGACATGCCCCACATTGAACATCTCAACACAGCTAAAGAAGCTTGGGATGCCCTCACTGATCTCTTTGTTGGGAATGAAAGCATGAGAAGCAATAGGTATGATGCCCTTAGTAATGAAGCTAGGGGATTCTACATGTTGGATGCTGAAAACCATGAATACATGTATAGAAGACTCAAGGGCATTGCAACAACATTTAGAAATCATGGAGCCACTCACATTGATGATGCATGGATAAAAAGGAAATATGTGAGTGCCTTAATGCCTTTCGAGCCAATGGACTTGAAGAGCCTGCAAGGTAGACATAACTACCATCAAATGACATCCAATGAGGTCATGCAAGAAATGGCGTCATTCAAAGTGGTGGCAAAAAATGCTGAAGATGCCCGTGCTTGAGCCATTGGAATGCAAAAGGGTGTCAATGTTGCTCTAAAAGCTAATGTTGTTGAGCAAGAGGAGGATGAAAGAGCGTTTGGTGGGGCCTCCATAGACTGCCCTGATGAAGTCAAATGTGCTCATGGTGAGTACATGGCATTTTATGCAAGGAACTTTTGGAAGGACCCTACCAAGGCCAAGTCGGAACTCGAGCGCAAGAATGGGTCGAGTGGAAGAAGACAAAGCGGCCCAAAACTGAGAACGTGCTACAACTGTGGAGATAGGTTGCACTTTGTAGCCGCGTGTCTGTATCAAAATAGAGAAGACAATGGTGGCAGGCTCATTCTTAAAGAAAAATCCAAAGCACCTAAGAAGAAGCCATTTATGAAGAAGAATGGCCCCTACAAGAAGAAACCCAAGATCTTCTTAGTGGCACAAGAAGAATACTCCTCTACAAGTGAAGATGAAGAGGATGAAGATAGTTCTCGTGAGGTGGCTGCTATAGCCACCACATCGACTCCATCATCTCTCTTCGACTCGCCAAACGAGAACGTCATCAACAACAACGCCACTTGCCTATTGGCAAGAGGGTCCGAGGTATGAAGTTCTAGCTCTTCATTTCCTAAGACTAACATAATTTTGGATACGGATGATCATGACAGTCTTAAAATGAAAGAAGAAGTTATTGCTTTGGACATCTTTTTCACTAACCTGTAAGGTGAGCACAAACTCCATTTTGATGCTCTTATGAGTCAACTTGCTCAAGCCGAAGATCTTCTTGAAGAAAAGGGCAGAATCGAAAGAGACCATGCCTTGGAGATAGCTTCTTTGAAGAATGCCCTGGAAGAAGAAGAGGAAACTCGAGTATCTTTGGAAGAGAGACTCGAATCCATTGAGGAGTCACATGAAGAAGCTATGGCTCAGCTCATCAAAGAACGTGACAATGCTCTTGCCAAGGTAAAGAAACTAAAGAAAGAAAATATTGAATTTGGGACTATTCATGCTAGACTCTTGGAGAAGTTTGATAACATTGAAAGTTCTCACAAGGCATTGAAGAGTGATAATTCTACTTTAAATGAGTCTCATGACCAGCTCTAAACTCATTTGAAGCAGTACGATGTGCCAAGTACCTCCACATCATCTTATGGAAAAGAAGATCTTGCAAGAGGTTCTCAACACAAAGGTAAAGAGGTGCTTGATGAGATACTGAGCAAGCAAGGACAAACAATAGAAAAGAATGTCTTGGCTACATTCCCAAGACAAAGAGCAAGAAAAACAACAACAAGAAGAAGAGCAAGACCACTCAACCAAAGACTAGCAACATTACCAATGACAAGTCTAACTATGATGGTTTTGCAGGGGCTAATAATCCTAGCTTTGAATTATATTGTGATTATTATGGTGATGTTTATGCTAGTTATGTAGGATCTTATTATTGTTAAATTCCTTGGTCTATTTGGGTCCCCAAGACCCTTGTCACTAACATGAGAGGACCCATTGAAAAATGGGTACCTAAAACCAAGAAGTAACTGTCTTGCAGGGCTATGCTTCCGGTGGTTCTAAATGGGTACTCGATAGCGGTTGCACGAGTCATATGACCGGAAGCAAGGAGATCATCACGGAGATGCGGCCAAATCACAATCATATAACCGTCTCCTATGGTGACAAGTCAAAATCTGAGGTATTGGGTCTCAGCAAAGTTGTGGTGGCTCACGATATCTCACTCATGGACGTCATTCTTGTTGAGACCCTCGGGTACAACTTATTTTCAGTTTGCGCCCTTGGTAAGATGGGCTTTGTAGTTTATAGTGATGCTGATTTGGTGGTACTCTTGTGGAGCAAGTCTCTAAAAGTTGCTTTCATGGGATATGTCGAAAATGACCTGTACGTGGTGGACTTTTCGGGGGAAAACCACTACATGCCCGATGTCTCTTCGGAAAGGCTGACGTGGGTTGGCTATGGCATCTCCGACTAGCCGATGTCAATATGAGAACTTTGCAAAGTCTCCACAAGGTTGGCCACATGCTTGGACTAAAATAAAATGTCTCCTTTGCCAAAGATCGTGTTTGCAGGGCGTGTGTTGAAGGGAAAATGCATGACTCTCCTCATCGAAGGAAGACTATTATCTCGTCAATAAGGATCTTAGAACTCCTTCATGTGGACCTCTCCAAACCTCCATCTCATGCAAGCCTCGGTGGGAAGAAGTATTGTCTAGTGATTGTTGATGATTACTCAAGATACACTTGGGTTTACTTCTTCAAGTTGAAGAGTGAAACTCAACAAACGTTCATCGACTTTGCCAACAAGGTTCAACGTCAACACAACGTCCCTATACTGGCTATAAGAAGTGATAATGGCTCTGAGTTCAAGAACTACACCTTAAATGAGTTCCTAAGTGAAGAGGGGATAAGACATCAATATTCTACTGCGTACACCCCTCAACAAAATGGTGTAGCCGAGAGGAAGAATCGGACTCTAATTGATATGGAAAGATCAATGCTAGCCGAATTCAAGTCTCCATATAACTTTTGGGCTGAAGCAATCTCTACTGCTTGTCACTCATCCAACCGGTTATACCTCCGTAAGATCTTGGAAAAGACTCTATATGAAATACTTACCGGTAACAAGCCAAACATCTCATACTTTCGGGTATTCGGGTGTAAGTGTTTCTTTCTCATCAAGGGAGTTCGTTTATCTAAGTTTGAATCTAAGGCTCTAGAAGGTATTTTTGTTGGTTATGGTGCCGAATCCCACACTTACACAGTCTACAATAAGCTCTCTGGAACTGTTGTAGAATCTTGTAGTGTGGTGTTCGAAGAAAATGACGGTTCCCGTGCGGAGCAAGTTGGTGTTTGTGAGGCAGATGTTGAAATACCCCAGGATGCCATAAGAAGAATGGGCGTGGGATTTTTCCGCCCCATTGAGGAACCCATTATGGCGGATCGGGAAGGACAATGCTCTACTCATGGTGAGCCCTCATCTACACATACTCAACATGTTCCAACCACAGAAGCAACTTCTACACCATCTCCATCAACTGCTGAAGGTCAAGATGTTCCAGAAAGCTCCAGGTCGGATTATCCGATGGACACCGGATTATCCGGCCTTCCTCGTCCTGACGACCATATTGCTCCTGGTGCTGAAGAAATCGCTGGAAGCTCCAGGCCAGATTTTCCGGGTAACCCCGGATTATTCGGCCCCTCGCCAGTTCAAGCAAGCCCTAGGCAGCCTGATGGAGCTGCTACAAATACTCCCAGGACGGATTACCCGACCTCTCCATCGGCCGGATTATCTGGCCCTGACTCACCTGCTGTTCAGTAGTCTCCTGTTACGGCTACTGACTCATCTCAAGGGCATGCTTCATCACCGCCTACTACTGTTATCCCAGATTCTAATCAAGGTCGAGCAAATGATTCCAATGAAGATTCAAGTGATGAAACTATTCCACCAAGAGACAACAAACTTATTGAACTTCATCGCAAAGCTCGGGCGGATCGGAACCTTGAGTTAAGGGGTCACACCCTCGACAAGGTTGTTGGTGATCTTCGACGAAGGGTTTCTACAAGAAGGGAATTGGCCAGTTTTGGTGAGCATCAAGCTCACATCTCAATGGTGGAACCCAAGAAGGTCTTTGAAGCTCTTGAAGATCCGTACTGGGTTGTTTCTATGCATAAAGAATTGAATAATTTCAAGCACAAGAAGGTCTAGAAACTCGTGGAGAAACCCAAAGATTACCGCAATGTTATCGGCACCAAATGGATATTTAAAAACAAGCAAGATGATAATCGCATTGTTGTGAGGAACAAGGCAATACTTGTGGCACAAGGCTACTCTCAAGTTGAGGGCATTGACTTCGGCGAGACCTATGCTCGAGTGGCTCGCCTTGAGTCCATCCGTATCCTCCTTGCTTATGCTGCCCATAACAATTTTAAATTGCAGCAAATGGACGTCAAGAGTGCTTTCCTTAATGGTCCTCTACACGAGTTGGTATATGTAAAGCAACCCCTGGGCTTTGAGGATCCTAACTTCCCGTACCATGTCTACAAACTCGATAAGGCACTCTATGGCCTTAAACAAGCCCCACGTGTGTGGTATCAGCACCTTAAAGAGCTTTTGCTAGACCGTGGCTTCGAAGTTGGGCAAATCGATCCCACTCTTTTTACTAAGAAGGTTAAGGGGGAGCTCTTTTTATGCCAACTATATGTAGCCGATATCATCTTTGGTTCTACTAATAAAGTTTTTAATGATGAATTTTCAAAGCTTATGACTGACAGGTTTGAGATGTCTAGGATGGGGGAATTACGGTTCTTTCTTGGATTCGAGATCAAGCAACTTAGAGAAGGAACCTTCATCAATCAAGCAAAATACATCCAAGACATGCTCAAGAGATTCAAGATGATGGATCTTAATGGTGTCGCCACTCCGATGCAAACAAAATGTCATCTCGAACTTAACCCACATGGTAAAGATGTGGACCAAAAGGTATACCGATCCATGATCGGCTCTCTTCTTTACCTCTGCGCATCTAGACCCGATATTGTGTTGAGTGTGGGGGTGTGTGCAAGGTATCAAGCAGCTCCTAAAGAAAGCCACTTAGTGGCGGTTAAGAGGATATTTCGATATTTGGTTCATTCCCCTAACTTTGGTCTATGGTATCCCAAGGGCTCCAATTTCTCTCTATGTGGTTATACTGATTTAGATTGGGCTGGTGATGAGGATGATCGGAAATCGACTTTTGGAGCTTGTTAATTCTTGGGAAGATCTCTAGTTTGTTGGTCATCTAAAAAGCAAAATAGTATATCTCTCTCCACCGCCGAAGCTGAATATGTTGCTGCTGCTAGTGCTTGCACTCAGTTATTGTGGATGAGGCAAACTTTAAAGGAATACAGTATCAATTGTGACAAAGTGCCTCTTTTATGTGATAATGAAAGTGCAATCAAAATTGCGTAGAATCCGGTACAACACACAAGGACAAAGCATATTGAGATTTGGAATCATTTTATTCGAGACCATGTTGCTCGAGGCGATATTGATCTATCTTTTGTAAGCACGAAGAATCAACTTGCAGACATTTTTACGAAGCCACTAGATGAAGCAAGATTCTGCTACTTGAGGAATGAGCTAAATATCATTGATTCCAGGAGTTTGTCTTGATTACCCATGCACTCAGTCATACATCTTAGTCTTACATGGTCTAGATGTGGGCATGTATATAGGGGGAGTGTGGTCCTAATACATTGGGCTAACCCTCCCCCCATAATGCCAAAAGCAAGATAAATCATTTCTCTTAATATCATTTTGTGATATGTGAGCTTATTGATGAGTATTGGTCGTGAACCCAAGATATATCTTCGCGGTGTCACACCATACACTCCAACAAGGTGTCTTCGGCCACCGCCCTCTCCCTTGAGGAGAATTGGATTTGTTTGGATCTTTTTGGTTGTTTTTGCTCTCTCATGTTCTTATGGGAATCACACTCAATTTTGGCTCTTATTTGATTTGGATCTTGCAACTTTGAGTGTCTAGTACCATCTCAATTTGTCTCTCTTAATCCTAAGCCTTTCCCTACCCCTCAGCCATCTATTCTTGCACACAAGTCCCTTGTACACCTTGTGGAGGTGTTGTTTGGGGACGCGCGGGCCTGAATCTGTGTACACCAGAAATTCAGATTTGAGGCCGGATAATTGATGACCCACAAATATAGGGGGTGTATCGCAATATTTTCGATAAGTAAGAGTGTCGAACCAAACGAGGAGCAGAAGGTGCTGGCTAGTGGTATGGATCAGGAATTCTCTGCAAATACTTAGCAAACGGATTTTTAGGGGTTTTCGATAAAGCAAGTAAACAAAGTACGAGTAAATAAAAGACAGTAAGAATGAATGCAGCAAGTGGCCCAATCCTTTATGCAGCAAAGGACAAGCCGGTTCTATTTCTATAGATGACCAAACGTTCTCGAGGACACATGGGAAGACTGTCAAGTGCTTTCGCTTCATATAGTCGATTAATCTTCTCTAGCTTGCTAAGTGTTGTGTGGGTGAACCTGTGCTAATGTACCGTCCCATCCAAGACTTAATACATACTTGTGATTAAACCCCCTTGCAAACATCCGTAAGTACAAGAAAGTAATTAAGGTAGAAACCAAACCACAACTTTAAACTCTAAGACCCTTACGTCCCTTGTGCAATGGTTTCCTAACGGGGGTTCAGGTTTCTGTCACTCCGGCAACCCCTACGATTAGTAGCCAAATACACAATGCATTCCCCTAGGCCCATATAGGTGAAGTGTCATGTAGTCGACATTCACATGACACCACTAGAAGAAGTACACCACAACTTAAATAACAATCTATTGAATCTTTCTCAATGCAACTCCACTACTAACAACAAGACTTCTCCCATGTCCTCAAGAACAAAACGAACTACTCACAAGACATCATATGGATCATGATCAGAGATGGAATAATGATGTATAACAATCTGAACATAAACAATAATTCAATGGTTCACTCAATAGCATCAACTACAAAGACTAATCAACAGCGGGAAATTTTCCCCTATGAACTAATGCAAGATTCAACTCAATTCTTACAGCAATATGGAGATGGTGATGAGGGTGCTGATGGTGATGATGGTGGTGATGATGATGATGATGATCCCGATGAAGTCCAGCTTGATGGTGGTGTTGATGGCGACGATCTCCCCTCTCCGGGAAGGAATTCCCCTGGCAGAAATCTGTCTGCCGGAGAGATCTTTCTCTCTCGGTGTTTTCCGCCCCGCAGAGGCGGTGGAATCTTTCTATGGTCGCTCCCCGAGTCTTAGGGTTTTGAGAGGAAGATATACGCCAGAGGGGAGAGGCTGGAGTGGGCCAGGGTGGCCACACCACTCCCTGGCACGGCCTAGGCCTGCCCGCGCCATGGGGTGGTGTGGGTCCCCTGTGGCCCACCTCCACTCCATCTTCTGGCATCTTGAGTCTTCTGGAAAAATAGAATTTTCCGTATATTTTACCGGATTTTCTGATCTTCGCGAATTTTGCCTCCAAACAGCACCTTTTCCATCAGAATCCTGACTGCAGCGGTCCATGCTCCAAAAGTCATCAACTATGCAAAAACAGATGAAATAACAAAAGTATCACCTCTCAATACGAAATATATCAATAAATAATAGTGAATTAAGACATAGAATATTGATGCAAAATGGACGTATCAATAATCCGGCCCAAGTGTAGGCTAGATAATCCGGCCCTGGCGGATTTCGTCTTAAAGGGCAGGGATCAGGGGGAATGGCTCATAACGAGCAACACTTCTCCCCCAACCATCTCCTCCTCCTCAACCGCCGCCTGCCGTCGCCCACCCTCCCCGGAGCCTCTCCGGCCACCAGATTTTCTGGGCCTCCCTGGATCTTCTTCTCCGCACCTCCGGGTACCTTCTCCTCCGCGTTCTTCCTCCAATGAGTGAGGGTAACTCTCCCTCTCCCCATCTTTGGCTAGATGTGTTATTTGTTGGGTGGAACGTTGTTTAGAAGGATGTTGTTTCACATAGGAATCGTAGTCTTGCAGTTTCTAGGCCCGATCTACTTTTTTGCATTCAATCTAGGTGAACTCGAAAATTTCTGCCAGGGCCAGATTATCCGCCCCTTGCCAGGCCGGATAATCCGGCCTGACAGACTCAACTCTGGTTCAGTTTCACCATGGTGTGTGCATTGAGTAGATTTGCCTTATGAACTTTTTGACTACTTTTTCCTTGCTCTCTCCTAGACTTGTGTGTATGCTTATCCCCATGTTATCACCCTTGTTCTCCTCACAGGTGGTTCCAGTGTTCCCAAGACCTACAAGCGCCGCCCTCACGGTAAATACTTTCGGGACGACGGACGGGGTAACTTAGTGGACGAAGTTGAGTTGTGGAGAAGAAAGAACGAAGAGAAGCGCATGGCTGAACAAGCAAAGAGGACTAGGAAGGGGGTGTCCAAAAGGAAGGGCAAGGAGCCCAAGATCAACTACAAGGCTTTGGATGCAGTCAGCTATTCCTCCATCCGTCACCGTGATTTGTTTGCTGAATTGCCTCGTGATGATGAGCTGGGGGATGCTCATTTTTGGTGTGCTGAACAGAAAGGTATTTATGAAGATGTGTATGCCAGGCTAAACATTAGGCCTATGCACCCACTGGTTCTTGCCGAGGCTTTGGAAAAGGCCCACCTTGTGGATGCAATGTATGTGGCTGAGAGGATGGGGATGCGCCATCTCATGTCTCTCCAGTGCTCTTATGACTCTGAGGTGGTGAAGCAGTTCTTTTCCACTTTGGTTATTTGTGGAGATGAGCGTCGCACTATGAAGTGGATGACTCATGACAGGCCTATGTCTGCTAATTTCCATGTGTTTGCTAAGGTTCTTGGATACTCTTTTCACAGCAGGGATAGATCCAGTGGCCACCACATCATCACCCAGCTGAAGCCCAAAAAAGATGCAGCTCTATCGCCTTGCAAAGTAGAGAATGGCATTGTAGGCACTCTCGCTGGTCTTGCTCTTATCTATGCTGCCTTAGTGGGCCTCTTCCGTGACTCCATCACTCCTAGTGGGAGCAACAGTGATAGCATCCGTGGTCACCTTGTCCAGCTCCTTCAATTTTCTCATAAGGTGGCCTCGTGCGAGGACGAGTTTGTGCAGTACAGGCTGGATGTCATGGACTTCATCTACCATGAATTGACTGATGCTATGTTCATCCCCTATGCACCCTACATTATGATGCTCATAAGGCACCTGCTTCCTTCTGAAGAGTTCAACATTGATTCTGTGCATAAGGCCAAGAAGATCTACACCAAGGGTCTCATGAGGGATGCTCGCAGGCCCCCAGTGCCTCCCGTTGCCCGTGAGATCAAGCAGCTGAACTGGTTCCAGCGGCACATCCTTTGCATGGGCGTGGACACACGCAAGGGTCAATACGAGGCATACAAGCAGCGCCATGAGTTGGCTCACTCCCAGCAGCTCATCCTTCACCATGTGTCCGGTGCTTCTGGTGACCCCCCGGCTCCTACTCCTCCCACACCATATGCTCGGTGGAACTCTTCTTCCGGGCTGAACTATGGAGAGCTGGAGCGTCACTTGTTCCCTTCTGCGGCCACTTCTGATGATGAGGATGATGACACCGAGGAGCTTGAAGATGAGGACGAGGATGGAAATGAGGACGAGGACGAGGATGAGGACTACGAGTGATCCTTGGGGCGCTAGCATCGCTCTTCTCCCTTTTTGGTGTCTCGATGCCAAAGGGGGAGAAGTAGTTCTATTAGGATCTTCGAGGATTTGCATGGGTCGGGCATAAGCACTTGCATTTTTCTATTCGTCGTTCTCTCGCTTATGCCCATTTAGCGTTGAACTTTAATTTTGTGATTTGTGGTTTGTTTGAGACTCTTTTTCAGTGGTTGTCTGGATTTATCTCATGGATTATGCTTATGGATTCATCTATTCATATCCTATTATGTTGGAAATCTTTATCAAGGAAGGCACTTATATTGGTTATCACGGTGATAATTGAGGCTATTTCATGGATGCGTCTCTTCTACCTCGGTGGTATGATTATGTTGCTCATATGTCTATGGAATAGATTAACCTATTTGTGTGCATTTGTATTCAAATGCAAAATTCTAATATGCACACATTAATGGGGAGTCTCTTCCATATTTATTGCTGGTTGTCTTGTGATCCTTTCCTGCAAATCCTAGTATTGTCATCTAACACCAAAAAGGGGGAGATTGAAAGAACATCTCATGTTTTCCTTTGTTTTGTGTGTTAGATAACAATACTGTGGAGATTATTCATGTGCGCTACGTGTGCAAGAAGCTTTGGGGGGGATTATCTGCCCCACCAAGGGCCGGATAATCCGGCCTACCTCATTGCTCAAGTGATGCCAAGGCGCGTCGCTCGGAGTCTGGTCGGATTTTCTCCTGGAAAATCCGAATTGGGGCGGCTTTTCTTCCCCAGGCCAGATAATCCGACTGTCACATGGGCCGGATAATCCGTCCCCAAGATTTTGAGCAAAGCATGCCAAGGCGCGTCGCTCGGAGTCCGGTTGGATTTTCACCCGGAAAATCCGAACTAGGGCGATTTTTCCTCCCAAGGCCGGATAATCTGGCCTTCACTGATGGGTTCGTAGCATGGAAAACAAAAAATTTCTACCACAAGAACGAACAAAACCCAGATCTAATCTAGATAAAAGCCAAGATCTAATCTATTAGACATGTGCAACGAGATAGATAGGAACTAACCCTCGTAGATCTGAAAGCGTTAACGAGATTAAATCTCGTGGTTGATGTAGTCGATCACTTGACGATCTCAAGATCGTGTGGATGATCCTTCCGGCGTCGTGTTCCGACAGCGCTTCCGCAATCGGTCAAGTGGACGATCCTTCCGGCGCCGCGTTCCGGCAGCGCTTCCGCAGTCGGTCACACGTGCGGAGTCGAAGCAGACCTTCCTCTCCTCGTTCCAGCGAGCAGCGGAGGTAGTAGATCTTCTCCACGGAATCACAGCAGCACGACGGCGTGGTGGTGGTGGTGGAGTAGAGAATTCTGCAGGGCTTCGCCTATGCCTGTGCAGAAGAAAGGAGGAGGAGAGAGGCGGCGGAGATTGGGTGTTGTAGAGGAGGGGCAAGGGGTGGCGCCTCCCCCTTCTATTTAAAGGAGGGAGGGCGCCTGGGGAGGGGGAGTCCTAGTAGGACTCCCCACCTCCTAGGGACGGCGGTTTGGGGAGGGGGGGAGGAGTCCTCCTCCCCCACGACTCCTTGTCTTGACCCACCAGGACTCCTTGATCCCTATCTTGATTTTCAAGCAAACTCCAAGAAATCTTCTAGAACCTTCCGGAACATTCCGAAATATTCTAGAATCCTCATACAAATACTCCAAAACATTTCCTAACTCAGAAAATGATCCCCAATATATGAATCTTATTCTCCGGACAATTCTGGATCTCCTCGTGATGTCTCGGATCCATTCTGAGACTTCGAACAACATTCGGTCTCCAACGCACATTCCATATCTACTTAAAACAACTTCGAACCTTAAGTGTGCCACCCTACGGTTCGTGAATATGTAGACATGACAGAGACACATCTCCTATCAATAACCATCAGCCGGACCTAGAGATCCATAATGGCTCCCACATACTCAACGATGACTTCGTGATCGATTGAACCATTTACATACGAAACCAATTCCCTTTGTCTCGCGATATTATACTTATCCGAGGCTTGATCGTCAGCATCTCCATACCTAGTTCTACCTCGTTACTGATAAGTACTCTTTACTCGTTCCGTGATATGTCATCCCTTGTGACCCAGTCACATGCTTGCAAGCTAACTAGATGACATTCCACCGAGAGGGCCCAGAGCATATCTATCTGTCATATGGATGGACAAATCCCAATCTTGGTCCATGCGCTTCAACACATACTTTCAGAATAACCAATGACACCTTTATGACCACCCAGTTACGAAGCGGTGTTTGATGTCATCAAAGTACCCATCCGGTGATGGTGATTAACACAACCTCATGGTCGAAGGATTAGGTTACTATGCATTTAAAAGCTTACAGCAATACAAACTTAATGACTTGATCTTATGCTACGCTTACTATGGGTGTGTGTCCATCACATCATTCTCCTAATAACATGACCTTGTTATTAATCACATCCTAATGTCCATGATCAGGAAACCATGATCATCAATTAATCAACAAGCTAGTTCAACAAGAGGCTTACTAGGGACTCTCTTATGTTTACAAAACACACATGTATTAGTGTTTCCTAATAATACAATTATAGCATGGGATGTAAACATTCATCATAAACACAAAGATATAATGATAACCACTTTTATTATTGCCTCTTGGGCATATCTCCAACAGTCTCCCACTTGCACTAGAGTCAATAATCTAGATTACATGGTGATATACCGAACACCCATGGCGTTCTGGTGTTGGTCATTCTTTGCCCTAGGGAGAGGTTTAGTCAACAGATCTGCCACATTCAGATCAGTGTGTACTTTGCAAATCTTTATGTCACCATCTCGGACATACTCGCGAATAGCGTGGAAACGTAGCTTGATGTGCTTCAGCTTGCTATGTGACCTTGGCTCCTGTGCATTAGCTATGGCACCTGTGTTGTCACAGTAGATGGCCATCGGGTCTAACGCACTGGGAACCACGCCAAGTTCAGTAATGAATTCCTTCATCCAAACGGCTTCTTGTGCAGCCTCCGAAGCAGCTATGTGTTCCGATTCAGTTGAAGATTTCGCCACAACGCTTTGCTTCGCACTCCTCTAGCTCACTGCAGCACCATTCAAAATAAATACGTATCCCGACTGTGACTTCGAGTCATCCGGATCGGTGTTCCAACTAGCATCGGTGTAACCATTTACAACAAGCTATTGATCAGCTCCATAAGAAAGAACCATATCCTTAGTCCTATTTAGGTACTTTAGGATATTCTTGACCGCTGTCCAGTGCTCCATTCCAGGATCACTTTGATATCTGCTAGTCAAACTAACAGCATGTGCTATATCTGGTCTTGTACACAGCATGGCATACATGATAGAACCTATGGCTGAGGCATAGGGAATATTATTCATTTTCTCTCTATCTTCTGCCGTAGCTGGACTTTGAGTCTTACTCAAGGTCTTACCTGACAACATGGGCACGAACCCTTTCTTGCTATCTTCCATTCTAAACTTCTTTAGAACTTTGTCCAAGTATGTACTTTGTGAAAGCGCTATTAGGCGTCTTGATCTATCTCTATAAATCTTGATGCCTAGAATGTATGCCGCTTCGCCAAGATCCTTCATTGAAAAACTATTATTCAAATAGGCTTTGATGCTATTAAGAAGTTCTATATTATTCCCAATCAACAATATGTCATCTACATACAGTACTAGGAATGCTACAGAGCTCCCACTCACTTTCTTGTAAACACAAGCTTCTCCATAAGTTTGTATAAACCCAAAGTTTTTGATTACTTTATCAAAACGTTGATTCCAACTCCGGGATGCTTGCTTCAGTCCATAAATGGAGCGCTGAAGCTTGCATACCTTGTCAGCATCTTTAGGATCGACAAAACCCTTGGGTTGTACCATATACAACTCTTCCTCAATGTCACCATTAAGGAACGCCGTTTTGACATCCATCTGCCAAATCTCATAATCGAAATGTGCAGCAATTGCTAACAAAATCCTCATAGACTTTAGCTTCGCTACTGGTGAGAATGTCTCATCATAGTCAACTCCTTGAATTTGTCGGAACCCTTTCGCGACAAGTCGAGCTTTATATATGGTAATATTACCATCAGCATCTGTTTTTCTCTTGAAAATCCATTTGTTCTCGACAGCCTTACGGCCATCCGGTGTCCACCAAAGTCCACACTTGGTTTTCGTACATGGATCCCATTTCAGATTTCATGGCTTCTAGCCATTTGTCGGAATCTGGGCTCACCATAGCTTCTTCATACGTCGCAGGGTCATCAGCGTTGTCCACCAACATGACGTTCAAGGCAGAGTCATACCAATCAGGAGTGGTAAGAACCCTCGTTGACCTGCGAGGTTCAGCAGTAACTTCGTTTGAAGTTTCATGATCATTATCATTAGCTTCCTCTCCAATTGGTGCAGGCGGCACAAAAACATCTTCCGGTGCTGCGCTACTCTCAAATCCGAGAGAAGGTTCAGTAACCTCATCGAGTTCTACTTTCCTTCCAGTCACCTCCTTCGAGAGAAACTCCTTCTCAAGAAAGGATCCATTCTTTGCAACGAAAACTTTGCCTTCGGATCTATGATAGAAGGTATACCCAATTGTTTCTTTAGGGTATCCTATGAAGACGCATTTCTCCGCTTTGGGTTCTAGCTTATCAGGTTGTAACTTCTTTACATATGCTTCGCAACCCCAAACTTTAAGGAACAACAACTTAGGTTTCTTACCAAACCACACTTCGTATGGTGTCGTTTCAACGGATTTAGATGGTGCCCTATTTAAAGTGAATGCGGCTGTCTCTAATGCATAGCCCCAAAATGATAACGGTAAATCTATAAGAGACATCATAGACCGAACCATATCTAAGAGAGTTCGATTACAACGTTCGGACACACCATTACGCTGTGGTGTTCCCAGCGGTGTCAACTGCGAAAGTATTCCACATTTCTTTAAATGCATGCCAAACTCATAACTCAGATATTCACCTTCGCGGTCAGAACGCAGAAACTTAATCTTCTTGTTACGATGATTTTCCACTTCACTTTGAAATTCCTTAAACTTCTCGAAAGTTTCGGACTTATGTTTCATAAAGTAGACATACCCATATCTACTCAAGTCATCCGTGAAAGTGAGAACATAACGATATCCACCACGCGATGCTACACTCATTGGACCGCACACATCGGTATGTATTATTTCCAATAAGTCTGTAGCTCGCTCCATTATTCCAGAGAATGGAGTCTTAGTCATTTTTCCCATTAGAAATGCTTCGCATCTTTCAAGTGATTCAAAATCAAGTGATTCAAGAAGTCCATCAGAATGGAGTTTCTTCATACGCTTCACTCTAATGTGACCAAGACGACAGTGCCAAATGTATGTAGAATTATCATTTAATTTTATTCGTTTAGCATCTATGTTGTGAACATGTGTATCACTACTATCGAGATTCAGTAAGAATAAACCATTCATCTCAGGTGCATTACCATAAAAGATATTACTCATATAAATCGAACAACCTTTATTCTCGGACTTAAAAGAGTAACTGTCTCGCAATAAATAGGATCCAGATATAATGTTCATGCTTAACGCAGGCACTAAATAACAATTATTCAAATTTAAAATTAATCCCGAAGGTTGATGTAGAGGGAGCGTGCCGACGGCGATCACATCAACCTTGGAGCCATTTCCAACGTGCATCGTCACCTCGTCTCTTGCCAGTCTTCGTTTATTCCGCAGCTCCTGTTTCGAGTTACAAATATGAGCAACCGAACCAGTATCAAATACCAAGGCACTACTACGATTACTAGTAAGATACACATCTATAACACATATATCAAATATACCTTTCTTCTTGATGTTGCCATTCTTCAGATCCGCCAGGTATTTGGGGCAGTTACGCTTCTAGTGACCAGCACCCTTGCAGTAGAAGCACTCAGTTTCAGGCTTAGGACCAGCCTTGGGCTTCTTAGCAGGTGCGGCAGCCTTCTTGCCGTCCTTCTTGAAGTTGCCCTTGTTCCTAGGCTTGCCCTGTCTCTTGAAATTGGTGGTCTTATTGACCATCAACACTTGGTGCTCCTTCTTGATCTCCACTTCAGCAGTTTTCAGCATGGACGATAGTTCAGGCAACGTCTTGTTCATGTAGTGCATGTTGTAGTTCATCACAAAGTTCTTGTAACTTGGTGGCAGTGATTGAAGGAGACGGTGAATCCCCAATTCATTAGGAATCGATATTCCCAACTCTTGGAGCTTGTTTGCGTACCCAGACATGGTGAGCACGTGCTCGCTAACAGAGCTTCCCTCTTCCATCTTATAGTTAAAGAACTTTTCGGAGGCCTCATAGCTCTCCATGGTAGCGCGAGTCTCAAAAATTAGCCTGAGCTCCTTAATGATCTCGAACGGGTCTTGGTGCTCAAAACGCTTTTGGAGCTCTGCTTCTAAACCGTACAGGATGGCACAATGAATTGTGGAGTAATGATTTTTCCAAGTGGCGTAAACATTCTTTACATCATCGGTGGCATCATTTGCAGGTGGGTCACCTAGCGGTGCTTCGAGCACATAGGTCAACTGACCAGCCCTGAGGACGATCTTCAGTCCACGGAACTAGTCCGTGAAATTGCTTCCATTGTTCTTAAGCTTTTCTTTCTCTAGGAACGCATTGAAATTAATGGAGGGGGTCGCCATAATCTAGAACAATTTGCAAGTAGTTTAGACTAAGTTTATGACAAATTGAGTTCAAATTTAATTCTTAAACTAACTAGGTGAACTCACACTCAAAACAACATCCCTCACATTGTCTCGGTGATTACACGAACCAAGTCCACTACACCAAGTCCGATCTTCACGAGAGAAGATGTAGTTTCATCGGCGAACAATCTTCATGTTCATCATATCATTTATATGACTCATGCTCTACCTTTCGGTATTCCGTGTTCCGAGACCATGTCTGTACATGCTAGGCTCGTCAAGATAACCTTAGTTTCCGCATGTGCAAATCTGGCTTGCACCCGTTGTATGCACACGTAGAATCTATCACATCCGATCATCACGAGATGCTTCAAAATGACGAGTCTTAGCAACGGTGCCAACTAAGGGTGAACACTTTATTATTTGATATTTAGTGAGAGGGATCATCTTATAATGCTACCGTCGTGATCTAAGCAATACAAGATGCATAAAGGATTAACATCACAGGCAATTCATAATTAGTGTGATATGATATGGCCTTTTCTTCTTGCGCCTTTGATCTCCATCTCCAAAGCACGAACATGATCTCCATCATCACCAGCATTGCGTCAAGGTTAGTGGCGCCGCTTCATGGTTGTCCATCATCACCAGCAACTATTACAACTACTTGTAATAAAGCTATTACAAGATGAATAGACACGCAGGTCTTGACAGAATTAAAGACAACCATTAGGCTCCTGCCGGTTGCCATATTACAACAAGGATCATTGCATACATCAAATACAATCACAATCACATGATGGCCATATCACATCACAAAACCCCTGCAAAAACAAGTTAGACGCCTCTAATTTTCTTTGCATGTTTTACGTGGTTTGGGGCTTTCGCATAAGACCGATCTTACCTACGAACAAGGACCACAACTTTGATACAAGTGTTGTTAGATGCTCATTGTAAATTGAATCTTAACTATGGTGGGAGAGACAGACACCCGCAAAGCCACATGTGCAAAGCAAGTTGCATGTCAAGCGTGGAGCAAGTCTCATGTGCGATGACATGTAATGTTAGCCGGAGCCGCTTCATCCCACCATGCCGCAAGATGCAAAGTACACGCTAAGACACCGACAACAAAAGCATCAACGCCCACAAAAACATTGTGTTCTACTCGTGCAACAGATCTACGCATAGATACGGCTCTGATACCACTGATGGGTTCGTAGCATGAAAACAAAAAATTTCTACCGCAAGAACGAACAAAACCCAGATCTAATCTAGATAAAATCCAAGATCTAATCTATTAGACATGTGCAACGAGATAGATAGGAACTAACCCTCGTAGATCCGAAAGCGTTAACAAGATTAGATCTCGTGGTTGATGTAGTCGATCACTTGCCGATCTCAAGATCGTGTGGACGATCCTTCCGGCGTCGCGTTCCGGCAGCGCTTCCGCAATCGGTCAAGTGGACGATCCTTCCGGCGCCGCGTTCCGGCAGCGCTTCCGCAGTCGGTCACACATGCAGAGTCGAAGCAGACCTTCCTCTCCTCGTTCCAGCGAGTAGCGGAGGTAGTAGATCTTCTCCACGGAATCACAGCAGCACGACGGCGTGGTGGTGGTGGTGGAGTAGAGAATTCTGCAGGGCTTCGCCTATGCATGTGCAGAAGAAAGGAGGAGGAGAGAGGCGGCGGAGATTGGGTGTTGTAGAGGAGGGGCAAGGGGTGGCGCCTCCCCCTTCTATTTAAAGGAGGGAGGGCGCCTGGGGAGGGGGAGTCCTAGTAGGACTCCCCACCTCCTAGGGCCGGTGGTTTGGGGAGGGGGGGAGGAGTCCTCCTCCCCCACGACTCCTTGTCTTGACCCACCAGGACTCCTTGATCCCTATCTTGATTTTCAAGCAAACTCCAAGAAATCTTCTAGAACCTTCCGGAACATTCTGAAACCTTCTAGAATCCTCATACAAATACTCCGGAACATTTCCTAACTCAGAAAATGATCCCCAATATATGAATCTTATTCTCCGGACAATTCTGGATCTCCTCGTGATGTCTCGGATCCATTCTGAGACTTCGAACAACATTCGGTCTCCAACGCACATTCCATATCTACTTAAAACAACTTCGAACCTTAAGTGTGTCACCCTACGGTTCGTGAATATGTAGACATGACAGAGACACATCTCATATCAATAACCATCAGCCGGCCCTGGAGATCCATAATGGCTCCCACATACTCAACGATGACTTCGTGATCGATTGAACCATTTACATACGAAACCAATTCCCTTTGTCTCGCGATATTATACTTATCCGAGGCTTGATCGTCAGCATCTCCATACCTAGTTCTACCTCGTTACTGATAAGTACTCTTTACTCGTTCCGTGATATGTCATCCCTTGTGACCCAGTCACATGCTTGCAAGCTAACTAGATGACATTCCACCGAGAGGGCCCAGAGCATATCTATCCGTCATATGGATGGACAAATCCCAATCTTGGTCCATGCGCTTCAACACATACTTTCAGAATACCCAATGACACCTTTATGACCACCCAGTTACGAAGCGGTGTTTGATGTCATCAAAGTACCCATCCGGTGATGGTGATTAACACAACCTCATGGTCGAAGGATTAGGTTACTATGCATTTAAAAGCTTACAGCAATACGAACTTAATGACTTGATCTTATGCTACGCTTACTATGGGTGTGTGTCCATCACATCATTCTCCTAATGACATGACCTTGTTATTAATCACATCCTAATGTCCATGATCAGGAAACCATGATCATCAATTAATCAACAAGCTAGTTCAACAAGAGGCTTACTAGGGACTCTCTTATGTTTACAAAACACACATGTATTAGTGTTTCCTAATAATACAATTATAGCATGGGATGTAAACATTCATCATAAACACAAAGATATAATAATAACCACTTTTATTATTGCCTCTTGGGCATATCTCCAACATTCACATGGGACCGGATAATCCGGCCCCCAGAAGACGATCAAGGGCAAGCTCGGCGCGACGCTCTGATAGGAGGGCGGACTATCTGCCGGATATTCTGAGTCTGGGGCGGAGTTTTCCCCAGGCCAGATAATCTAGCCTTCACTTGGGTCGGATAATCCGGCCACCAAAGTCTCCGATGGATGGTTTTGGAAGGGGGTATAAATGCCCCTTCTTCCCCAACGTTCAGATTGCTTGATTCACTCGAAATTGGTCAGACACTGTGCAACGGCTCCCATTCTAGATCTCCCACTTAAACCACCTGAAGGCTTTGATCTTTGGGGGAATTGAAGGAGGAGAGAATTGTCATCGTCATCACGAATCAAGCGCATCAACTCCTCTCCATTGATTTGGAAAAATCCCTGATCTAGTATTCTTGTCAATATCTAGATCTTGTTCTTTGTTATTGATAACTTGTTCTTGTAGCAGCATGTTGTCATTACGGGAGCCTCCAAGTTGATTGTGGAGTTGTGCGCCGCCAGTTGTGTAAAGGTGTTGGTACCCACCTCGAAGGTCCCTATAGTGGAAAGGTGGATCAGGCCTTTGGTGGCAGGATCCATCGGAGAACAGGGTGAGGCCTATTGTGGCGTGGTGGTCTTAGTACCGCCCAACCCTCCAACGCAAACGTACTTCCCTTAACAAGGAAGGAACTATGGTCAAACAAATCCCGTGTCTTCGCGTGCTTCACTACGGTTAACCCGTTCCTCTTCCACTTGCTCTTTACTCGCTAGTAGATAGGTTTGCATATAGGGAAATTCCACCTAATAGTTTATCTAGAGAATTTACCCTTTGTGCTAAGCATAAAATTGGAAAAGCATTAAAATTTGAAGTATCACCTATTCACCCCCTCTAGGTGCCCATACGATCCATTTCAGGTTCCCTCCAATCGAATGCAGAAGGCAATCACTCGCCAAGTCAATTTGGCGATAAACTCTCCACCTTCCACCACTGAGTACCTCACTGGAAGCGAGTCCTGCATCACCTTCAACAAGCGCGACCACCCACGCCAAGTTCCTCGTCCAGGCCACTGTCCCCTCGTACTCGAGGCGCAGATCGGGGGCTTCGATATGAGTCGCATCTTCATGCACGGCGAGAGCAACATCAACCTCATGTTCGTAAGTACCTTGCGCGCGATGAGGATCCCTCTGACCAGTTTGGAAGTTTCAGACACAACATTCCACGACATCATCCTAGGGAAGGGCGTATACCCCTTGGGAAAAATCAACCTCGACGTCATCTTCCGCACGCCGCAATTTTTTTGGCGAGAGCGCATCGACTTTTAAGTCGTCGACTGGCCCTCACAATACCACTGCATCCTCGGATGTGTCGTGTTCGTAAGGTTCATGGCACTACCACACTACGCCTATCTGCAGATGAGGATGCCTGGCTCAAACGGTGTCATCACAATCAATGGAAGCTTCGAGAGGTCCGACAGCTACGACAGGGAATTCAACAGAATCTCCCAGTCCTTTGGCATGCCAGAGGAACTCGCAAAACTGAAGGAGTCGACAGACAACAATCTGCCTCCCCTTAGCAGGCCAAGTTCACCCGACCTTTCCTTCGACTCGTCAGTGCGCACAAAGAAAGTCCAGGTCCACCCAACGGACCTGACCAAGATGGCCCACATCGCTAACAACTTGAGTTCCGCATAGGAACTCGTGCTCGTCGAATTCCTCCGTGAGCACTGGGAAATCTTCGCCTAGTGTCCAGCGGACATGCCAGGGGTTCCCAGGGAATTCGCCGAGCACTCACTCAACGTGAATCCAGACACAAGGACAGTCAAGCAGACAATACGACGATTGTCTGAACCAAGGGCAAAAGCAGTCGGTATGGAGATCAATAGACTCCTCGACGCAAATTTCATACGCGAGATCAAGGAAAGCACCTGGCTCGCCAACTCAGTGCCTATGCCTAAAAAGACATGGATATCCTGCAGATGTGTGTGGACATCACCTCCTTGAATAAGCACTGCCCAAAGGATAACTTCTCGTTGCCACGGATCGATCAGATAATCGACTCCACTGCGGGATGCTAGCGTCTCTGCTTCCTTGACGCCTACTCAAGCTACAACCAGATTCGAATGAAGGAGGAACACCGGGAGAAAACAGCATTCACAACACCTTTTGGTGCATTCTGCTACAACACGATGCCTTTCAGGCTAAAAACGCAGGAGCTAACTACCAGCGGTGCATGCAAGCTTGCCTCAAGAACCAACTTGGTCACAACATCCAATCCTATGTTGATGACATCGTCATCAAAACCAAATAGGAAGCCACGCTAATCAACGATCTTCGCGAGACCTTCGCTAACCTCGACCACTACCGGATCAACCTCAATCCAGACAAATGTGCCTTCGACGTACCATCCGGGCAACTACTCGGGTATCTCATCTCTGCGAGAGAGATCGAAGCAAACCCGAAGAAAATAAAGGCCATACTGGCCATGGAGAATCTGAAGAACGTAAAAGGCGTTCAGCAGCTGGCTGGGCGAATCGAGGCGCTTAGTCGATTCATCAGTCAAATGGGCAAAAAGGCGCTGCCCTTCTACCAACTCCTCCGCAAAGCCGACAAGTTCAAATGGACAAATGAGGCACAAGAGGCATTCGAAGACCTCAAGCGTCTACTATCCACCTCGCCAGTACTGGTGACGCCTCGCAAAAAGGAGCCACTACTGCTCTACATCTCCGCCACCAACTAGGTGGTCAGCACTGTGCTCGTAGTGGAACAAGCCGAAGAAAACAAGGTCCATGGGGTCTAGCGCCCAGTATACTACCTCAGTGAGGTCCTCACGCCAATGAAGTAGTCGTACCCGCACTATCAGAAGCTGGCATATGGCGTCTTCATGACAGCCAGGCGACTATGCCACTACTTCCAGGAGCACCCAATCGTGGTGGTAAATGATGCCCTGCTTGGGCATATACTCAGTAATCTTGATGGCACCGGATGAGTCGCACTCTGGGGAATCGAACTATCTCCACGAGACATCACATATGAGAAGCACAACGCGATCAAGTCGCAAGTTCTCCCGGACTTTCTCGTGCACTAGATGGAGAACCAGCTCCCCAACAAGCCAGATATGTCCTATCTTTGGACAATGCACTTCGACGGGTCCAAGCGAAAGGACGGAGCTGGCGCAGGTGTCATAGTGACATCACCCCAAGGAGACAAGATGAAGTATGTTCTGCGAATGCAGTTCACAGCCTCCAATAACAAAGCCGGGTACGAAGCCTTAATCCACGGAATGCGGATGGCGAAAGCCTGTGGCGCTAAGAGGCTCATCATCTACGGTGACTCCAATCTGGTGGTCAACCAAACGATGCACGAGTGCGACGCACTGAGCAACAACATGATCGCCTATCGTGACCTCTACGACACACTCGAGGGTGACTTTGACGGCTGCGAGCTGCAACACGTAGGCCGTGAAAGCAACAAAGAGGCGGATCTACTCGCCAATATCGGCTCCACCTGCACCCCCATACCACCTGGGGTATTCCTCGAGCGCATCTACGAGCGCTCCATCAAGCCCAAGGCTCAAGAGAAGAAAGCAAGCATGTCAATGGACTCGGGGCTACGCTACCCAACGAGCCAATGGCACTCGATGACATGGAGCTTGGTACGGGACTCGAAGGCCCAATCGTGGTCATGATAATCGAGCCATCTTGGACACAACAGTACATCACATATCTACTCAGCAAGAGGCTGCCAAATGACCCGACTGATCCGCGACACATCGCATGACGATCCAAGGCATTCGCCCTCATCAACGGCGAACTGTACAAGCGCAGCATCATAGGGGTACTTCAACGGTGCGTCTCCAACAGGGACAGAAGGGCCGTCCTCCTCGGCATACATGAAGGCACTTGCAGACACCATGCTGGCAGTCGCGCCCTCGTCGCCAAAGCTCTGCGAGCTGGATTCTATTGGCCAACGGCCATGCGTGACGCCAAGGACATCGTCTAGTGCTGCAATGCTTGCCAACGATTCGCGGACAAACCAAACGCACCTGGCACGAAACTCAGGCCAATACCATTGGCTTGGACCTTCGCACAATGGGGACTCGACATGGTTGGCAAGCTCCCAAAATCCTCGCGAGGAGGTTACGTCTACCTCTTAGTCGCGGTCGACAAATTCACCAAGTGGATCGAGGCCATGCCAGTGATGAATCAGTCAGGAGCCAGCGCCGTCAAGTTCTTCGAGTCCATCGTCTACTGTTTTGGGGTGCCACATAGCATCATCATAGAGAATGGAACGAACTTCACCTCCAAGGAGTTCCAGCAATTCTACGAAAACCTGGGAATCAACATCAGCTACGCCTCGGTGGCTCACCCTCAGACCAACGGTCAAGTCGAAAAGGCCAACAGCCTCGTCTGCGGCGGAATCAAGAGCGACTCCTTCGACCACTCAAACAAGCCGCTAGATGCTGGCTAGACAAACTACAATCCATACTTTGGAGCTTACACACAACTCTAAATAGCGCCACGGGCTACACCCTGTTCTTCATGGTGCACGGTGCTGAGGTGGTGCTACCCGCAGAAGTGCGCTACAAAGCTCGACGAGTGGTTGCTTATAGTGAGGAGTAACCTCTCGCACTCGAAGACTCCGTCAACCTCCTCGATGAGGAACGCGAGATCGCAGCGGAGAGATCAATGATCTATTAGCAGAACCTCCACAACTACCACATCAGAAGGCTATGCCCCAGATCCTTCGTCGAAGGAGATCTGATCCTGCAACTAAAGCAGCAAGGGCACCTCAAATTCGAGTCCCCTTGGGAAGGACCTTATGTGATTACCGACGTAATCCTAGGTGGGGCCTATCGCCTCAAAGACCTAGGAAGCAGAGTTGCATACTCCAACCACTAGAACGTCACGCAACTGCGTCGTTTCTACCCCTAGTCATCCTTACATTACAAATAAGGCTATTCAGCCAGGCTACTTAGCCACACATTGTACCTCGTAATATTCTGCGAATAAATAAAGCTAAGTGCCCCAAATCTCTGTGTCTTTCTCTATTTTCTTGCAATTTCATCACTCGGGGGCTGCACCACCCTTTACACTTTAGTTCTACGAACAAATCGTAGTATCCTGAGTAGCTGACACACTACAAATCGAACCCTTGATAAACACCAACCCAGTTGCAACGTACCTGACAGGTTGGCAAGGCGCTGAGATAGATACACGTCAGGCTAACGAAAAGGAACTACAGAGTACAACGCACTCACAAATAATTCAAGCTAGCAAGCTCTTCACATATCAATGGGTATTAAAAACACCCAACACAATCATACGAACTTTACAACACTCAAACATCTACGTGCAGGAAGATGAACATTTGTCTGCTCTTCAAAGAAGTCGATGATGTCCTCAGCTAGCCGATCAACTTCCTGGTAGTTCGGCACCATGTTCCAGGTCATCCCTTCTGGCGGCAGTGGTGGTCCAGCAGCAACAGACGCTATGTACACATCTGGCCGATGTAGTCTCACCTGCGACCAGTTGCTATCGCACACTGATGGCCCAAAATATATCGAGCTCATTGGGGAACCCCAAGAGGAAGGTATGATGAGCACACCAACAAGTTTTCCCTCAGTATGAAACCAAGGTTTAATCGAACCAGTAGGAGCAAGGAAACACCACAAAGGTGTTGCTAGCTGAGCCTTGGTAGGGCGCACTACCGGTGCTAGTAGCAACGTGGAGACCTGCACAACACAACCACAGAACTTTGCCCCAACTTGCGATGAGGTTGTCAATCTCACCGGGTTTTGCTGAAAACAAAGGATTAAACGTATCGAGTGGAAGAAATTAATAGTTTGTAGAAAGTAAACACAAAGCAGTAAACAGTTGATTGTAGATTGATGGTAAAAGAAAGGACCGGGGTCCATAGTTCACTAGTGGTGGCTCTCCTTAAGATAGATAACATGTTGGGTGAACAAATTACAGCGAGGCAATTGACAAACATCGAGAAAGCATACAAGCATATACTACTCATCTTTACTCCTTTGAGATTCGATTAGGCATTACAACATTATACATAGACCACCATCCAATTGCATCTATGACTAATAATCCACCTTCAGGTTATCATCCGAACCCCATCCAGTATTAAGTTGCAAGCAACGAATAATTGCATTATGAATTGTGTGTAAAGTAAACAATACGATTGTTCTATGAACAAAGGATTGTTGTTTTCTCCCTAGTAGCAACAACACATCTAGTACCTTAGAGATTTCTGGCACTTCCCCAGATTACCAGAGGCATGAACCCACTATCAAGCATAAATAATAACTCATGGAGTTGCTAGCATCTACTTGTCCAAGATATCTACTAACAACGGAAAGCATGCAAGATCACAAATAACAAAGACATGATAGAATCAATAATCAATCTGAAATAGCATCTCAATATCCATCGGATCCCCGCAAACACAACATGCAGAATTACAAATAGATGATCTTGATCATGAACGGACCTCACAAGATCTAAACATGATAGCACAAAGGAGGAGAACCAGCCATCTAGCTACTACATGGACCCGTAGTCCAGAGATGAACTACTCACGCATCACACCAGAGGCTTGCATGATGATGAAGAAGGCCTCTAGGGTGAATTCCCCTCTCCGATAGGGTGCCGGGAAGACCTTCATATCCCTCTCGATCTATGGATGGAGATGACGGTGGCTATAGACTCTTTCATGGAATTTTGATCGGATACTTAGGGTTTCCGTATCAGAGGCAATATATAGGCGGAAGGAGAGGCCGAGGGGGTGCCTGTGGTGGCCAGACCACCCCAGGCCGCGCGGCCAGGTGGTGTTGCCGGGCCCCAGCCCCTCTTCGTCTCGTATTCTGGCTCCAGGTGTCCCTCGGAGAAAAACTGACTTTGGCTTTTGTCCCGTCCAATTCCGAGAATATTCATTTTCTGACTTTCCTGGAACCAAAAACAGCAGAAAAGAGGCAACTGGCACTTTGGCTCTTGTTAATAGGTTAGTCCAGGAAATCATATGAAAAGTACTCCAAAGTGTGGACAAAACACAAGAAAGTAGATAAAACCAAGCATGGAACATCAAAAATTATGTATACGTTTGCAACGTATCAACATGCCCAAGCTTAACTCCCGGTCGTCCTCGAGTAGGTAAGTGATAAAAAGAAAGAATAATTTTTGAGGTGGCATGCACCATTATAAACTTGATCAAAGTATTTGTAAAACATTCATAGCTGGGATCATAGTAGTTCAATCATAACATGAAAGACAAAGTTCTAGCAATAAGACAAAGAAACTATGTTGCAACATGAAAAGGTACAAACAAAAGATTCATGAATAACAATGCTTTGCAAGACGTTTGTTTGTTTCACAAAAAAGAAAACATAGCATAGTAGCATTCAGCTTGTCCCTCATAGAGTAGCAAAACATAAATGCATAGGACACCTTCAAAGTTCATAAGAGTGACTAGATACAAGTAGTTTAAAACAAGCAATATCAAAGTCATGCATCAATCAACAAGTCTTGGGACAATTCACATAGAACTAAGAATGGCCACTACGCTCTCAAAGTAGGTGCATAAAGGTAGAAGGTGGAGACTCAACAAAAGGTAAAAGAAAGGCCTTCATAGAAGGAAGTAGGGATTCAAGTCTCATAAAGATCTTCCAAAAATTATGGTACTTAATAGCTTTTAGCTCTCATTGCCCCGATCATAAGCATCTTGAAGGTGATTAAGGTTAAAGTGACACAACTTACGAAGACCGAACCTCATGCTACTCAACTTTAGTCACAAGTAAGCTCTTGTCATTGTAAGTACATATGTATCATAAAGAACCGCCAAAAGGGTACCCCTTGCACATGATACAGGAGTTATCCCATGATCAAAATGACAAGGCAAGCAGACAATGAGCATCTCAGTGATCTTTTTATTTGCTATTTGCATAGGTTTTTATTGAGGATGCTTCATAGAGTGCTCATTATGGTTATGCTGCAAGTTTCCACCATGATTAGGAATGGCTTAGGCTAGAGGCCCAGGCGTTTCTCTAACACACATACAAACTCCATGATCTTACAAGTTCCACTTTTATTTCACACCATCGAGATCCATAAGAAAAAGAACATGATATCAACGGGGTACAAAGTATAAGTGCAATGTTGAAAGCATTCCCCATGATACATGGTTCTGCTAATTTAAACTTATAAAGTGCAAGCATATATGCAACAAAGAAGGACCCAATGGTTCAAGTTTATTAAGTGCAAGAAAGTAAAGTGTACCATCAAGTTCGTGAGAGCTTTAATCAATAGCTTTCTCATGACAAGTTTAATTCGAAAGGTAGATAAAAACATGAATATACTTGGAATAGCAATTTCTAATAGGTAGGTATGGTGGACTCTTTGGAAAAACTTGGTTTAAGGAGTTGGATGCATGAGTGGAACTCACACTTGGTTACGGAGGCTAGCAAAAGACTGGGAGCGACAAACTACGAGAGCAATAATGGCCATAATCATGCAGAGCGACAAAACATCATTGATCAAAGCATAAAGTGATATTACAAGTTGAAAACTAAAGGATCATCAAGGCTCTGGTGACTTTAGATAGTCATAACATGGTCTGAGCATGTGCCAAATCAACCCAAATAAAGCATCAAAGGAGAATACCATAACACTATGCTTTAATATGCTAAAACAACGCATGATCCTTCCAAGGCACATTAAGCAATCTAAATTGTTTATAACATGTCATGCTACAACAAAGAATACTAAGCATAAAGCCAAAACAATATCAAGCATCGCATGACAAAGCATAGGCCACAGTCAAAAACAAGCTCTCTTTACCACTTAAGCATGAACTTTCCTACTCTTTTCCAATCCAAACCAAATTATTTGAAAACCAATGCAATAAAAGAGGGGGTCCAACCAATTTATTCAGCAAACTAAGAAAACAAAGCAAACGAAAAACGAAAATGAAAACAAAAAAGAAGACGCTCCAAGAACAACACAACTGTGCATGAAACAATAAAAATGAAGCGTTTGGAAGAAACCTGGGATTTTTATTGATGAAGAGGGGGATGCCTTGGGCATCCCCAAGCTTTTACACTTGTACTTCTTGGATATTTCTTGTGGTGACACGCGTGGCATCCCCAAGATTGAGCTTTATTCCATCCTTCATCTCATTACTCATTCCTTCCATACACCTAAAATTTTTCCTTCATACAAAACTTCACACAATCTTTATTAGCAACATTAGTGCACTCAAGATAATAAGTCTTTAGGTTTAGTTATAACACCAATAAAACTTCCATTAAAACACTATCTACTGTAGCACTTCCCTCAAAAAGCTTAATTCCCCAAAAGAACTCAAAAAGGAACCAACAAGAAGCAAATGCCGAAAATGGCAGAAATCTATCAAAACAGACCAATAGGTAAAGACGATTTTTTTTAAGACCTTCTATTGCTCAAATCGAAAAGTATTGAACTAATAAACGTTAGATAACAACCTGGGGAAGAATCACAAAAAATCACTCCTCAAAAGGACGTACAGTGATTTTATACGAATTTTTACGGTGAAGTACAGAAATCTGTTTCGGGACAGCAACGTTTCCAATCATTACTTCTCTCTCATTAGAGGTTACTCTTGGCACAAAAAGCAAATAAAAAGGATAAGGAGCAGTTATTACAGATGTAATAACTTCCAAGACTCATCTAAAACTTTTGGGTTATCTTCGAATAAGTACTTTTCTTTAACGCTTTTAAGTTAGTCACAAGAAGCAAGAAAAAGAATCAAGTATTCTCATATGAAGAAGCATTAAGTTTGATACCAGAAATATCTTCAACAAGGCAAGGTATTTCATCCAATAAGTTCTAGAGGATCCTCTCTCCACTCTTTTGGGTTCACTACTTTCATCAAACGGGTTCTCAGGAACAATCCAATCAAGATTTGTTTCTATGGCTTCATGTATTGCTGCAAGTTTAAAGGGTATTGGTATATTAGTTTCCTCCCCATTAGGTTCGGTTTTGGTCATCTTTTCTCATGTACCAATAACATCTACACATGAGCCTAGCATATTAAAATGATCAAACACTTTTCTAGCTTCCTTAGCAACATCATAGAATTCCTTAAGCAAAGTTTCCAGAATAAAATCCCTCTTTTCAGGGTCATCAATTTCTTTAAGTTTGAGAAACATCACTTGCATTAAGGGGTTAAGGTTAACAAACCTAGCCTCCAACATGTGAACTAGAGAAGCCGCAGCAAATTCTGTAAGGGATCTATCCTCAATATCCTCATGTTTACTAACATGATTAAATAATTCTTCAATATTATCTTTCCCAATTATAGAGCCACTACCTATTGAAAGGTCTTTCAGGGTAAACTTAGGGATCAACATGGTAAGCTAAGAAAGAGGTAACAACTATAGGAGACTTAATTGTTTTTGTGTTTTTAATAAAAAAAGCAAACTAGTCAGACTATTTTTGTGTGTTTTTGATAAAGAAACAAGCAATCAAAGCAAAAGTAAACTAAGCAAAACAAAAACAACAAAGTAAAGTGATTGGTTATGAGGGACTCCCCTTGTGAAGATGTCCTTGACTCCCCGACAACGGCGCCAGAAAAATAGCTTGATGGCCCAAAATATATCGAGCTCGTTAGGGAACCCCAAGAGGAAGGTATGATGAGCACAGCATCAAGTTTTCCCTTAGTATGAAACCAAGGTTTAATAGAACCAGTAGGAGCAAGGAAACACCCCAAAGGTGTTGCTAGCTGAGCATTGGCAGGGCGCACTACTGGTGCTGGTAGCAACGTGGAGACATGCACAACACAACCACAGAATTTTGCCCCCAACTTGCGATGAGGTTGTCAATCTCACCGGTTTTGCTGAAAACAAAGGATTAAACGTATCGAGTGGAAGAAAGTAATAGTTTGTAGAAAGTAAACACAAAGCAGTAAACAGTTGATTGTAGATTGATGGTAAAAGAAAGGACCGGGGTCCATAGTTCACTAGTGGTGTCTCTCCTTAAGATAGATAACATGTTGGGTGAACAAATTACAGTGAGGCAATTCACAAACATCGAGAAAGCATACAAGCATATACTACTCATCTTGACTCCTTTGAGATTCGATTGGTCATTACAACATTATACGTAGACCGCCATCCAACTGCATCTATGACTAATAATCCACCTTCAGGTTATCATCCGAACCCCCTCCACTATTAAGTTGCAAGCAACGGATAATAACATTACGAATTGCGTGTAAAGTAAACAATACGATTCTTCTATGAACAAAGGATTGTTGTTTTCTCCCTAGTAGCAACAGCACATCTAGTACCTTAGAGATTTCTGTCACTTCCCTAGATTACCAAAGGCATGAACCCACTATCGGGCATAAATACTAACTCTTGGAGTTCCTAGCATCTACTTGGCCAAGCTAGCTACTAACAACAGAAAGCATGCAAGATCACAAATAACAAAGACATGATAGAATCAATAATCAATCTGAAATAGCATTTCAATATCCATCAGATCCATCTGAAATAATCAATCTGAAATAGCAGAATTACAAATAGTTGATCTTGATCATGAACGGAGCTCACAAGATCTAAACATGATAGCACAAAGGAGGAGAACCAGCCATCTAGCTACTACATGGACCCGTAGTCCAGAGATAAACTACTCACGCATCACACCAGAGGCTTGCATGATGATGAAGAAGGCCTCCCAGGTGAATTCCCCTCTCCAGTAGGGTGCCGGGAAGAGCATGAGATCCCTCCCGATCTAGGGATGGAGATGACGGTGGCTATAGACTCTTTCATGGAATTTTGTTTGGGTACTTAGGGTGTCCGTATCAGAGGCAATATTTAGGCAGAAGGAGAGGCCGAGGGGGTGCCTAGGGCAGCCAAACCACCCCCTGGCGCGGGCCAGGCCTGGCTGCGTGGCCAGCTGGTGTGGATGGGCCCCAGCCCCTCTCCGTCTCGTATTTTGGCTCCATGTGTCCCTCGGTGAAAAACTGACTTTGGCTTTTGTCCCGTCCAATTCCAAGAATATTCATTTTCTGACTTTCCTGGAACCAAAAACAGCAGAAAACAGGCAGCTAGCACTGTGGCTCTTGTTAATAGGTTAGTCCCAGAAATCATATGAAAAGTACTCCAAAATGTGGACAAAAGACAAGAATGTAGATAAAACCAAGCATGGAACATCAAAAATTATGGACACATTTGCAACATATCACACACACTCGCGAACCATGCTTATTTCTTGAAATTTTGCCAGAAGAGACAACAGGCTTGAAGTCGGCGTCCATCAGAAACATCATATGATAAATGTGCCTAAGACACGACTACACCTTCGTCAAGCATTGAAGCACCCGAGAAGAATGATCCTGCAGGGTTGCCAACATGACTGCACGGTCATGGTCCACCCAAAAATACCTACTAGCCTTTAGCTGCTCCTGGGTCAGGTTATTCATCTAAATGGCCACCAGGTCCTTCTCATCCTACGGATGATGAGCGCTAACAACTACACCAAGCAAGCAGCAAAGTGTAAAGACAAGGCATCACCACGACTGACTAAAAGACAAGATGATAAGAAAGAGAGCTAACATTTAAACTACTCGCTCAATTGTGCCACTTCATCCAAGAGATACTTCTCGCAGGCGGTGGCCTTCTCAGCTTTCGACTTCCACACATCCGCGTTACCGCGGATGATGGGCAACTCACGCTCCAATTGCTTAATGCAGTCGCGCAGTCGTGAAAGCAACGACAATTCCTCCACCTTTGAATGCGGCTGCGCGTGGTTTCATCAGTGGGAGGAGAATCATGAGGACCACTCGAATGACCACTCGAAGGACCCTAGGTACAATCAAGAAAGAGGAAAATGAGACCAATCATACATCGATAAAATGGAGGATTGTATTCAAATTCGATAAAAGTGTCAAGGGGGTACCCCCCTCCCCCCCCCCACAAAATGCAGACCAACAAAAGAAGCTACACCTATTACAAAGGGTAACTACGGAGCAATCTGCTTCTTCGACTTCAACTTCGACTTCGGGAGATTCATCGCATCCGTGGCAGTCTCCGACGCCACGGACTTACTAGTGGTAGCCCCAGATGCCACGGTCTACGCCGCCTTCACTCGCCGCCGCTCCTCAGAGTATTTTGCGACTGTCTCGATAAGCTGATGCCCATATTTACCGTAGCTACTAGTGAAGGGAGCAAACACTACCTGCTGGCCATCGATGCTGAGAAGCATCGTCTCGGAGATCACGGCGGGATCTAGCTCCACGCCATGGGCTTGCGCCATCGCGAGTGCCATGGTGGCACCAATAGATCGCTGGGAGTTCTTGAAGTCCATAGGAATACCTCTAGTGAAGGATTCCACCAGGTTGTCAAGATTGTCGATTAGCCTGGCCTTGGGAGTCAGGTCCTCCCGGAGGCAAATCAGCACACCTTTGGCCTTCCCTAGCATCTCTTGGAGGGAGACACCGTGATCCTCGAGTGCGGCCACGGGGCCAGCAAGCATATCCTCGCGACGCAACGCCTGGGCATCGAAGCTCAGACCAACAACATCTGAAGAATACAAAGTGTCAGAATAAGGATCAGCAAACCAAAGATAGGGACAATACAAATGAAACAGCGCAAGTACCTGAGAGCGCCTTCGCAGTGGAAAAAAGTTGTCCCGCGAATAACTTCTCCCTCTCAGCAGCAGAAGGGTGTAGGTCTTCCTCACGCTTCCGTGACTCCTCTCGGGTTGTGATTGCCTCGTCGCGGTTCTTCTCTGCCACAGCAAGCCCCTTCTCGAGGGACGTAAAGCGATGAAGAAGTTCATTATGCTCACTGACAAAGGACAAAGCACGGCAAGTACATGAATCTACAAATTTCAATACAAAAAAGAGTGAATAGAGAAGATTACTACAAACCTTCGACTGCATGGTGGCGATTTCTAGCAAGGCGTGCTGTTGACCCAAATCAAGGATCTGCTCTGCAAGGCGAGTAGCATCCTTCACGATGGGCTACATCAAAAGGAAAACAAAGCTATGACGTCAAAAAAAGGCACAAACTTCACAAATCGACTGCCAACGGCAAAAAAGGTCCTCACATCTTCCTCCAGGGACTCCAAAGATGCTTGTCGGGTAGTCGTCCGTGAAACCATCTGGTGCTCCCCAGCATGTGGGGAACTCAAAGAATTGGCGCCGAAGTGGGCCGCCACTTGAGGGGAAGGAGACCGTCTTGGAGTCTACGACCCTAGACTCTTTCACAAATTGGACGTCATTAGAAGACAACAACGCCGTTTGACTGAAAAACATGCCCGACACCACTTCAGAAAAGCAACTACAAAGAAAACAAGTCAAACTCGCAGATATTAAAACTCACTAGTTGAATTTGTCGAGGTCAAAGGAGTCATCCGATGACTCCTTTGGCAGCCACAGCTTCTTCCGAGCGGGAGGAGCCATGGCGCGCACAGGTACGGTGGGAATCGACTCCTATGAAGCAGCAGAGGAACCCTCCAGTGTCGTCAGCGATGAAGCATCAGAATCCATGCTGCGGGAGCGGTTGCGAGTGTCGTGGCCACTGGACTTGGGGGCTTCCTCCTCTTCTTCAATCGGGATGGTCGAATCCGACTCATCCTCTTCAACAGCTTCACGCGGGATAACCCCTTCAGGCCGAGGAGGGAATTTGGAGGCCACTTTCCAGTCCTGCAATCAAAAGAAATATCAGTACATATCAGGCACTTGGCAACCAATCGAAAAATACAGACTACTTCACAGGAAAGCTCTACCTCAGGTGGGGAGTTGTTGGCATCGAAAGAGGGCACGACTAATTTGCATGGGAGATCCTCCTTGGCGGTATACTTGGTTACTAGTCGCAACCTCCTATCTACCTCACCCGCAGAAATGCCCTCCGTAGATATGCGAGTGACATCGCCAGCGCCGACCCAGCAGTACATCAGATGGACTCTAGCCTGCAGAGGCTGGATGCGACGGCACAACCATGTGCGAATGAGAGCGGCACAACCCTCTTCTTTACCTATGCGGCCTTGGATGTCGCAGACACGCTGATATAGCATCTCCATCTCCTAGGACTCGCCAGGCATCACGACATTCTTCCAGGAGCACCTCCTCTTGCAAGCCGCCATGGGATCGAAGGGCGCGAGTCCGTAGTGCTCTCTGTCGGCCTTTTGGTCGTGGACATAGAACAACTTATCTCTCCACTGTTGGACAGACGCGGTGAGCTTGATATCAAAGTAGGTGGCGGAGGAGTCGACGTGGATCTCGCAGCCTCCTACGTCATAGACTACCGAACCAGACGCCGGCTGACGCTTGAGCTTAAAAAGCTTCTTAAAGAGATCAAAGTGTGGCTCGATTCCGAGCCAGCACTCGGACAAGGTGATGAAACAGGCAATGTGGAGAATCGAATTTGGGGATAGCTGGTGCAGCTGGAGCCCGTAGAAACAGAGAAGACCACTGATAAAGGGATGTAGGGGAAGAGAGAGACCACGGATGATGAACGCAAGGAACATCACCTAGAAACTAGTAGGAGGAATAGGAATTACCTCCTCGCCAGGTACGCGGGAGTCGCTTCTGCGGGAGAAAGTGCTCTATCTTGGCGAAGATTGAACAACTCCGCGGGCTTGATGGTGGACGGGCGCCACGACCCGTTGGTGATGCGAGTCCCCGCGTCCTTCTTCTTCCCAGCACCGGCAGCGCTGGTGCCCACGGTGGCGGTGCCTCCCTTCTTCTTGGTGGCAGCAATGGCAGCCGCATATCCAGTAGCATAACCTCCTTTTTTCTTGCCCATCTTGCGATGGTGATGCGAGCGCAGGAAGTAACTAGGGAAAACGCGGAGCTGGTCTAGTGCCACGAAGAGGAAGTGCGCTAAGAAGCAGAAAGAGCAACAATGGCGAAGAAGGCACGAGCAAAAAAGAGAGATGAGGAAAAATTACCGTAGCTACGCTGCTACTTGACCTCCTCGCGTATGTCATCCAACGTCTAGCAGAAACCCTATTGGACGTGTGGCACACATCACCATTGACACGTGGCGAAGGTGAATCACGAACCGTCCCCCACTACTCCCATTACGCGCGGAAATCGAGGAGACTAAGTTAAAACAGAAGATCACGCATGCCCAGTCAAATCAAAGTTAGAAAGTGGGACCCACTGCTCGTCACGTCCCGTCAAAGCCGCTCACACGGGCAACTGAAGTCATCACATCGTTAGTATTGACATCATCGATTCTAAAAGAAGAAAAGTGTGACAACTTTAGTCCTTGCTCGAGTCTTCGACTCAACCAAGCACTCGGGGGCTACTCCTAACAGGAGCGCTGGCCACACACCCGAAAGAATTTTTATGCAGGTGTACAAGCTTCACGAAAACCCATCACTCGAATCAACGATTCGATTGTTAATTACGGGTTACTCCCATAGGGAGCGCTAGAAGCACATTCGACTGAAACAAGCAACAAAAGACAACAACAGTCGCAAAATGTTTTTATTCCCCACTCGAGTCTACGAATTGAATAGGCACTCGGGGGCTACTCCCATAGGGAGCGCTGGTCGCGCACCCTATGATTATTTTTCCTTATACGTCGTACTGTGTGTCGATGACATCCACACTCGAATGCTATGGCGACTCCGCCTCATATTTTCCCTGCAAAGAGATTATGTCTCCTAGGCCACCCGAGTCATCTCCGTGATGACAAAAATTCGGATGCCGCGCTTACAGCATGAAGATAAGTGCCTAACAACGCATATGCTGCGCACTACCAGAAATATATCGGTGCCTGCAGGTACGATGAACATGTCTTGACGGACGCATCGAGTGCTCACATTTATACACTAGAATTCGACTCCTGTAAGACCTTCACGGCCTGAGTCGAATTACGCCAGCACTTTTCCGAATTCGAGTCCGGGGACTCGAGTTTGAGTAGATTACATTGTTTTCCCTAAGGCAGTTAACTTATACCGATACATCAGATAAATCAGGCACGTATATCAATAAGCCCTATGACACGAACATAACACTCGAAAAAATGCTCAGTCATGCACTCGAAAGACTTCATAAAGTCTCCAGTCAAATCTGTGATTCCACTGGACACTCAGGGACTACTGACATGGGTATACCCTATAGGTACTCGAGTTTGGCATATACTGTCCAGATACGACAGAAGCCCACAGCATTGCTAATGCCTACTACAGAATTCGGGTGACCCACGGAGACTGCGATTGCTTGCAACGCAAGAACAAGCTTAAGATAGAAAGTTCAAAGGGACAAACCCTAATCTGTAACCGACTAGACCTGCTACCCGAGACTTAGCCTATATATAAAAAGGCTAGGAGGGGGCGGCGAGGAGGACAATCACAACCCTAGTTTCCACAACCATCACCAGATTGCATCTGCGCACCCCTGTAACTTTTAACTCCCTCGATAATTCCAAGAGCAGACAAGCAGGAGTAGGGACCTCTAGGAGGCTTGGACCTGGGTAAACCTTGCATCCCTGTGTGCTTGATTGCTAGCTGATTGATGCCTCCAACGCTCCCTCCTTCTCCAAAACCCAAGTCCATCACAATAGGCATTGACGAGTTAAACCCTCGTCACAATGACTCCAGTGGATCCATATGGTTTATGAAAATAATAGACATGCAATGACTAGTGGATCCATATGTGGTTAATGAAAAGAACACACATGCAATGCCACTGGTGGATCCATATGTGGTTTTGAAAAGAACACACATTCAATGACATTGGTGGATCCATGTGGTTTACGAAAAGAAGAGACATGCAATGACTCTGGTGGATCCATATGTGGTTTGTCAAAGCACACACATGCAATAACTCTAGTTGTGGTTCATAAAAAGAACACACATGCAATGGCACTGGTGAATCCATGTTGCTTATTATAAGAACACACATGCAATGACTCTAGTGGATCCATATGTGGTTTATGAAAAAAACAGAAGCAATGAGTCTAGTGCTGGTTTAGGATATGAACAAACATGCAATGACTCTGGTGGATCCATATGTGGTTTGTGAAAAGAACACACATGCAATGACTCTAGTGGATCCATGTGGTTTATGAAAAGAACAGCCATGCAATGACTCTAATTGTGGTTTGTGAAAAGAACACACATGCAATGACTCTAGTGGATCCATGTGGTTTATGAAAAGAACAGCCATGCAATGACTCTAATTGTGGTTTATGAAAAGAACACACATGCAATGACTCTAGTGGTTGTTTAGGATAATAACACACATGCAATGAATCTAGTGGATCCATATGTGGTTTGTGAAAATAACATACATGCAATGACTCTACTGGATCCATGTGGTTTATGAAAAGAACATACAAGCAATGACTCTAGCTGTGGTTAATGAAAAGAACACACATGTAATGACTCTAGTGGATCCATATGTGGTTTTTGAAAAGAACACACATTCAATGACATTGGTGGATCCATATGTGGTTTGTGAAAAGAACACACATGCAATAACTCTAGTCGTGGTTCATGAAAAGAACACACATGCAATGACACTGATGAATCCATGTGGTTTATGATAAGAACACACATGGAATGACTCTGGTGGATCCATATGTGGTTTATGAAAAGAACACACAAGCACTGACTAGTGCTCGGTTAGGATATGAACACACATGCAATGACTCTAGTGGATCCATATGTGGTTTGTGAAAAGAACACACATGCAATGACTCTAGTGGATCCATGTGGTTTATGAAAAGAACAGACATGCAATGACTCTAGCTGTGGTTTATGAAAATAACACACATGCAATGACTCTGGTGGATCCATATGGTTCATGAAAATAACACACATGCAATGACTCTAGTGGATCCATGTGGTGTATGAAAAGAACAGACATGCAATGACTCTAGATGTGGTTTATGAAAAGAACAAACATGCAATGACTCTGGTGGATCCATATGGTTCATGAAAATAACACACATGCAATGACTCTGGTGGATCCATATGTGGTTTATGAAAAGAACACACAAGCAATGACTCTAGTGATGGTTTAAGATAAGAACACACATGCAATGTATCTAGTGGATTGATATCTACGCATTTCTATTCTTGTAGACAGTTGTTGGGCCTCCAAGTGTAGAGGTTTGTAGAACAGCAGCAAGTTTTCCCTTAAGTGGATTACCCAAGGTTTAACGAACTCAGGGAGGAAGTGGTAAAAGGTATCCCGTCTCAAGCAACCCTGCAATCAAGATACAAGAAGTCTCTTGTGTCCCCAGCACACCCAATACACTTGTCAGGTGTATAGGTGCACTAGTTCGGCGAAGAGATAGTAAAATACAAGTGGTATGGATAATTATAAGTGGTAACGGTGCTAGAAAATAGCTTGATGGCGTGGAAGAGACTAAAGGCAATCTGAAATAAAGAGGGAAGCAAGCAAACATGTAATAAATCTAGTTGCAAACGGTGTTTTAATGCTTAGAAACAAGGCCTAGGGATAATACTTTCACTAGTGAACACTCTCATATAAATATCTTCTCTTTATGATACTACTCTAAACTACTCTTTGGTTGGACACTCTAATCCATGGTAGGGCTATAACAACACACCTCAAAGTTTGCTTTCCGCATCTAGATAACCCCACACTATCACCTTGAGCACTAGATGATTCCAACAAACACCACAATTTCATAGAGACATCCAATTGCAAATATAACTCATAACAAGTATTTGTAATATCTTGCCTAAGTGCCACCATGGGGTGCACACTGTCAACTTCACACACATGGGGAGAGCAGAGATCTATTAAAGCACTTGAGTAGCAAGGTAGATCTACTTGATTACAAAGCTCATGATCACAATATGATCATGCATAGAGAGATATATGAACACATAGCTACCGGTAGAATCCTTAGCCTCGAGAGAGAACTACTCCCTCCTCATCATGGGAATCAGTAACGGCGATGGAGATGGCGGTGGAGATCGATAGAGATGACTCCGGGGGCACTTCCCCGTCCCGGCAGGGTGCCGGAACAGAGACTTTCTGTCCCCCGAATCTCCCCTTCATTGGCGGCGGTGCTACAAAACTTTTCGTGGATGGTGGTTGGACGATTTAGGTTTTTGCATCGGGAGGCATCTTATAGGCGAACATGCAAGGTCGGTGGGCGGCCAGGGGGCCCACACCACCTGGAGGCGCGCCCAGGGCTAGCCCGCGCCACTACATGGTGTGGCCGCCCTGTGACCCCTCTCTGTCTCATCTTCTGGCTCTGTGAGTCTTCCGGTAAAATATCGACTTTGGCTTTTGTCCGGTCCAATTCTGAGAATATTCATTTTTTGACTTTCCTGGAACCAAAAATAGAAGAAAACAGGCAACTGGCACTATGGCATCTTGTTAATAGGTTAGTTCCATAAAATGTATAGAAATACTCCAAAGTGTGGACAAAACAAAGCAAAGTAGATACTAAACAAGCATGGAACATCAAAAATTATAGATACATTTGCAACGTATCAACATCCCCAAGCTTAACTCATGCTCGTCCTCGAGTAGGTAAGTGATAAAAAGAAAGAATAATTTTTGAGGTGACATGCACCACCATAAACTTGATCAAAGTATTTGTAAAACATTGATAGTTGGGATCATAGTACTTCAATCATAACATGAAAGACAAAGTTCTAAGAATAAGACAAAGCAACTATTGTTGCAACATGAAAAGGCAAAAACAAAAGATTCATGAATAACAATGCTCTGCAAGACGTTTGTTTGTTTCACATAAAGAAAACATAGCATAGTGGCATTCAGCTTGTCCCTCATAGAGTAGCAAACATAAATGTAGAGGACACCTTCAAAGTTCATAAGAGTGACTAGATACAAATAGTTTAAGAACAAGCAATATCAAGTTACGCATCAATCAACAAGTCTTGGGACAATGCACATAGAACTAAGAATGGCCACTATGCTCTCAAAGTTGGTGCATAAAGATAGAAGGTGGAGACTCAACATAAAAGTAAAAGAAAGGCCTTCATAGAAGGAAGTAGAGATTCAACTTTCATAAAGATCTTCCAAAAATTATGGTACTTGTTAGCTTTTAGCTCTCATTGCCCCTATCATAAGCATATTGAAGTGATTAAGGTTAAAGTGAACAAACTATGGAGTATATGCTTGACAAAGTATAAGTTGGAAATATCGTGTCCCTTGAATACGAGGGCCGCTCCTCATGCTACTCAAGTTTAGTCACCGGTAAGTTCTTGTCATCGTAAGTACATGTGTATCATAGAGAACCGCCAACGGGGTACCCCTTGCCCGATGATACGGAAGAATCCCCATATCAAAATGACAAGGCAAGCAGACAACGAGCATCTCAGCAATCTTCTTATTTACCATGGGAATATGGTGCTTTTTCTCTCTTTCCTCAATATATGACTCTTTTTTATAAGAAGAATGCTTCATAGACATCTCATTATGGTTCACCATGACAGCATGGATTAGACCGGCGGCACAGGCGTTTCTCTAACACACATACATAACTCCATGGACTTACAAGCTCCCTTTTCATTTCAGACTGACGACATCCATAGACAAAAGAGCATGATATCAACTAGGTACAAAGTACAAGTGCAATGTTGAAAGCGTTCCCCATGACATGATGGTTCTGCTAATCCCCAACATATAAGTGCAAGCATATACAACATAGACGACACAATGGTTCAAGTTTGTTAAGGGCAAGAAAACTAAAGTGTGCCATCAAGTTCGTGAGAGCTTTAATCACTAGTTTTCTCATAACAAGTTTAATTAGGAAGGTAGATAAAAACATGAATATACTTGGAATATCAATTACTAATATGTAGGTATGGTGGACTCTTTGCAATAACTTGCTTTTAGCAGTTGGATGCATGAGAACTCATACTTGGTTAAGGAGGCTAGCAAAAGACTGGGAGCGACCAACTAAAGGAGCAATAATGGCCATAATCATGCACAGCGACAAAACATCATTAATCAAAGCATAAAGTGATATTACAAGTCGAAAAATAAAGGATCATAAAGGCTATGGTGAGTTGGGATAGTCATAACATGGTGTGAGGATGTGCCAAGTCAACCCAAATAAAGCATCAAAGGAGAATACCAAAATACTATGCTTTAATATGCTAAAACAACGCATGATTCTTTCAAGGCACATTAAGCAATCTCAATTGTTTATAACATGCCATGCTACAGCAAAGATCACTAAGCATAAATCCAAAATAATATCAAGCATGGCATGACAAAGCATAGGCCACAGTCAAAAATAAGCTCCTTTTACCACTTAAACATGAAGTTTCCTACTCTTTTCCAATCCAAACCAAACTAGTTGAAAACCAATGTATGAAAGAAGGGGGTCCAACCAATTTATTAAAGCAAAATAAGAAAACCAAGCAAACGAAAACTAAAAACAAAAACAAAGACGCTCCAAGAACAACACAATAGTGCATGAAACAATAAAAACGAAGTGTCTAGAAAGACCTGAGATTTTTATTGATGAAGAAGGGGATGCCTTGGGCATCCCCATGATTTGACGCTTGTACCTCTTAAATATTTCTTGGGGTGACACGGGGTGGCATCCCCATGCTTGATCTTTTGTCCATTCTTTATCTCATTACATCATTCTCTCCGTACACCTGAAAATTTCGTTCATACAAAACTTCACACAATCTTCATTAGCAACATTAGTGTACTCAAGATAATAAGTCTTTCGGTTCAGTTTCAACACAAGTAAAATTTCCATTAAAACACAAGCTAATGTAGCACTTCCTTTAAAAATTTCAAATGATCAAAGAGAACTCAAAAAGAAAGAGATTAAGAGGCAAATGCAAATAATGGCAGAAATCTGTCAAAACAGACCAGCAGGTAAAAACCAATTTTTTCGAAGACCTTTTGTTTCTCAAATCGAAAAGTGTTGAACTAACGAAAGTTAGATAACAACCTGGGGCATAAGCATAAACATTCACACCTCAAAACAACGTACAGAAATTTTACACGAATTTTTACAGAGAAGCACAAAAATCTGTTTCGGGACAACAACTTTCCTAAGTATTACTTCTCTCTCATTAGAGGTTACTCTTGGCACAAAAACCACACAAAAATGATAAGGAGAGATTATTACTGAAACAATAACTTTCAAGACTGAACTAAAACTTTTGGGTTATCTCCCAATAAGTACTTTTCTTTAACGCCTTTAAGTTAGGCATGATAGTTTGAGAAGATGCTCACATAAGAAATATGAATTGAAGTAAAAGAGATCATCAAGAAGCAAATTCAAAGAACATTTAATACTAACCCATTTCCTATGCATAGGAATCTTGTAAAGAAACAAGTCATGAAAGCACAAATCAACAAGCATAGTAAAGCAAAACAAGTGCAACTTCAAGACTTTCAACATAAAGAGGGGAAACTTAATATTATTGAGATGCATAAAACCATGTTTCCCTCTCTCATAATAACTTTCAGTAGCATCATAAATAAAATTAACAATATAACTATCACATAAAACATTCTTATCACGAGCCACATGCATAAAATAATTATTACTCTCCCTATAAGCATAGTCATTCTTATTAATCGTAGTGGGAGCAAATTCAACAAAATAGCTCTCATTATTATTCTCATCACCATAATCATCAAATATAGGAGGTATATTGTAATCATAATTAACTTTCTCCTCGATAGTAGGTGGACTGAAAATATCATATTCATCATTGTAATCATTATATATTGGAGGCATAGTATCATCAAAGTAAATTTTCTCCTCCGTGCTTGGGGGACTAAAAATATCATACCCATCAAAACCAGCTTCCCTAAGCTTAGACTTTTCCATAGCATTAGCTATAATGGTGTCTAAAGAATGCATACTAATAATATTGCTATTAGCATGCAAATAAAGTTCCATAGGTTTTTTAATTTTCTCTTCCAACACTTCATGTCCTAACTCAAGATAAATACTATAAAGCTCTCTAATTTTGTTGTTGTTTTCCATTAAGCCTAACTAGTGAAAATAAGGAACAAAAAGACAAAATTGCAGAATCTAAAGGAAATAACTTCGAGCACTCACACCAGACGATGTGAGTACCTTTTACCTTACCTCACCGGCAACGGCGCCAGAAAATAGCTGCGCGTGGTTAACGTGGGATCTTCTTCTTCTTGAGTCCCCGGAAACGGTGCCAGAAAATAGCTTGATGTCTACGCACTTCTATTCTTATAGGAACTTGTTGGGCCTCCAAGTGCAGAGGTTTGTAGAACAGCAGCAAGTTTTCCCTTAAGTGGATTACCCAAATTTTATCGAATTCAGGGAGGAAGTGGTCAAAGGTATCCCCTCTCAAGCAACCCTGTAATCAAGATACGAGAAGTCCCTTATGTCCCCAACACACCCAATACACTTGTCAGGTGTATATGTGCACTAGTTCGGCGAAGAGATAGTAAAATACAAGTGGTATGGATAAGTGGTAACAGTGCTAGAAAATAGCTTGATGGCGTGGAAGAAACTAAAGGGAATCTGAAATAAAGTGGGAAGCAAGAAAACATGTAACAGATCTAGTTGCAAACGGTGTTTCAATGCTTAGAAATAAGGCCTAGGGATAATACATTCACTAGTGAACACTCTCATATAAATATCTTCTCTTTATGATACTACTCTGAACTACTCTCTGGTTGGACACTCTAATCCATGGTAGGGCTATAACAGCACACCTCAAAGTTCACTTTCTGCATCTAGATAACCCCACACTATCACCTTGAGCACTAGATGGTTCCAACAAACACCACAATTTCATAGAGACATCCAACACCAAATATAACTCATAACAAGTATTTGTAATCTCTAGCCTAAGGGCCACCATGGTGTGCACACTATCAACTTCACACACATGGGGAGAGTAGAGATCTATTAAAGAACTTGAGTAGAAGGGTAGATCTACTTGATTACAAAGCTCATGATCACAATATGATCATGCAGAGAGAGAGATGAACACATAGCTACCGGTAGAATCCTTAGCCTCGGGAGAGAACTACTCCCTCCTCATCATGGGAATGAGCAACGACGATGGCGATGGCGGTGGAGATCGATGGAGATGACTCCGGGGGCACTTCCCTGTCCCGGCAGGGTGCCGTAATAGAACCTTTTTGTCCCCCTAATCTCCCCTTCGGTGGTGGCGGCGCTACAAAACTTTTTGTGGCTGGTGGCTGGACGATTTAGGGTTTTTGCATCAGGAGGCATCGTATAAGATAAGAGGCAAGGTCGATGGGTGGCCAGGGGGCCCACACCACCTGGTGGCGCGGCGAGGGCTAGCCCGCGCCACCACATGGTGTGGTCTCCTTGTGCCCTCTCTCCGTCTCGTCTTCTGGCTTCGCGAGTCTTCCGGTAAAATATCGACTTTGGCTTTTGTCCGGTCCAATTTCGAGAATATTCATTTTCTGACTTTCCTAGAACCAAAAACAGAAGAAAACAGGCAACTGGCACTGTGGCATCTTGTTAATATGTTAGTCCAAGAAAGTGTATAGAAATACTCCAAAGTGTGGACAAAACAAAGCAAAGTAGATACTAAACAAGCATGGAACATCAAAAATTATAGCTACGTTTGCAACGTATCATGGATCCATATGTGGTTTGTGAAAATAACACGCATGCAATGACTCTGGTGGATCCATATGTGGTTTATGAAAAGAACATTCATGTAATGACTGTAGCTGTGGTTAATGAAGAGAACACACATGCAATGACTCTAGTGCTGGTTTAGGATAAAAACACACATGCAATGACTCTAGTGGAGCCATATGTGGTTTGTGAAAATAACACACATGCAATGACTCTTGTGGATCCATGTGGTTTATGAAAAGAACATACATGCAATGACTCTAGATGTGGTTAATGAAAAGAACACACATGGAATGACTCTAGTAGATCCATATGTGGTTGATGAAAACAACACACATGCAATGACACTGTTGGATCCATATGTTGTTTGTGAAAAGAACACACATTTAATGACACTGGTGGATCCATGTTGTTTATGAAAAGAACAGACATGCAATGACTCTGGTGGATCGATATGTGGTTTGTGAAAAGAACACACATGCAATAACTCTAGTTGTGGTTCATGAAAAGAACACACATGAAGTGACACTAGTGAATCCATGTGGTTTATGATAAGAACACACATGCAATGACTTTGGTGGATCCATATGTGCTTTATGAAAAGAACACACAAGCAATGACTCTAGTGCTAGTTTAGGATATGAACACACATGCAATGACTCTACGGGAGCCATATGTGGTTTGTGAAAAGAACACACATGCAATTACTCTAGTGGATCCATGAGGTTTATTAAAAGAACAGCCATGCAATGACTCTAGCTGTGGTTTATGAAAAGAACACACATGCAATGACTCTAGTGTTGGTTTAGGATAACAACACGCATGCAATGAATCTAGTGGATCCATACGTGGTTTGTGAAAACATGACACATGCAATGACTCTAGTGGATCCATGTGATTTATGAAAAGAACATACATGCAATGACTGTAGTTGTGGTTAATGAAAAGAACACACATGCAATGACTCTAGTGGATTCATATGTGGTTAATGAAAAGAACACACATGCAATGACATAGGTGGATCCATATGTGGTTTGTGAAAAGAACACGCATTCAATGACACTGGTGGATCCATGTGGTTTATGAAAACAGACATGCAATGACTCTGGTGGATCCATATGTGGTTTGTGAAAAGAACACACATGCAATAACTCTAATTGTGGTTCATGAAAAGAACACACATGCAATGACACTGGTGAATCCGTGTTGTTTATGATAGGAACATACATGCCACTACAACAAACTAGGCATGTAGAGACACAAAATATAAGGGCTAGAGACATTTTATATCATCTCTAAGGCACCATTGAGTCATACCTACAAAGCGTCTCATGGGCGTCTTCCCATGCACCGTCTCAAAGATCAAGAGGACGCTTTGGTGAGCGTCTCTACATAGAGATGAGAGGTTTATATGATGTCTCTATGGGTCCAAACATGCTTTCATATATTGATTTTCATCTCGTCTCTACCATCCCTAGTAACGTCTCTATGGGTCCAAACACGCTTTCATATATTGATTTGCATCACGTCTCTACCATCCGTAGTGACACAATATCTCGTCTCAAAATAGATGAACTGACATGATTTCCTCAAGCAAAAGATGTCAAGGCCAAATTTTCTTTTTCAATGAAATATTATTATAGCTCATCGAACTAAAATATTATTGATACATACGTACACAACATACTAATTAAAAGATGTTTCAGCTTTTCTTCATGAAGGCGTTACATATACAGAAGTTGTATTTTTCATACATAAGATAAATAAAATTGTAGCTCGTGGAGCGTTGGCAATAGTTTAAAGCATCCACAAGCTGCAGATACAACTGCAAAAATCATACATATTTACATACACTTTGTCTCCAAATAATAATGATCTAGCTATGAACAGTCTATTTACAGCATCAAATATCTTCAGTGTTGGGTCATTACATATGTACATGTCCTTAGCAGTCATCCAATACCCTGCATAGCAGTCAAAACATATGTAAGTTAACAGGGATAAGATCTTGAAATATTGCACGCAACCAATTTAAGTGCAAATTCCACCATTATATCAAATTTTAGAGCAAGGCTAGAGAGGAAGTCAAGTGACCAGATACATGGATCGATACTTGATACATGGCGACACACTTGCTGCTCCAGCGGCCAGTTCTGCTTATTCTGCTCCAAGAACTCTGAAAAAAAATGAATGGTTTGAATCAGTTGAAAATTTCAGCATAAAAGTTAATCTAAATATCAAACTAGTTTCATATTTATATACAAAGATCCACTAACAAGAATGGCTCTTCAGGTGTATTTTCCATAGAAAAGTAAGCAGATGCAAAATGTATTGTTTCGCTGAAAATATATCGATACATGCCATTTGTCCCGACCATGACCATGTGCTCCTGTATGAAAAACAATCAAATTCCAACTAAGAATATACCAGATCGAGTAACTTAAATGAATATAGTAAGGCAGACAAGGACAGTATGAACTGCACCTTACCTTGCAATTCATGCAAAACCCACACAATGCAAGAATCAGGTAACTAAGGCATACGAGGAATTTGTAATGATCGAAGCTGTCCTCTATACAGTACCTTTTTAAATTCTGTCACATATTACTATCATTCAATATTTCAAGCTTGCACGAAAAACTAAGATATCAATCAGTTACTATGTTTTCTGATATATAGCTCTGATGTAATGCATACCTGTAAAATACCATCTGATCGCTGTTCTGACCGAACAGAAAAAATGATGTGAACTTGACCCCTCGTTCATACACTCAGCTTACAGCTCTAAAAACTTCCATTTGACCAAAACTGTGAAAGAAGAGTGGAATGTAAATAAAAAATCCTTTAAACCATTCAGACAACCACTAATTTCTAAGTAACAAACGATGACTACCGGTAGCTGTTGGGGGCAAACCTTTTACTCGTTGAAGCAAATGATGTAAAGACGGTGAAGGCTAGGGTGGGGAAGGAGGGACTTGGCCTGGAGCTTGCGTCGCATGGAGAAGGGAGAGATTGTACAAAGGAAAATGATGTGTGGGCACCGCTCGCTGGCCAGCGAGAGATGGCTAATGCGGATCTCGGAACTAGACTACAGTAGGGTCCCGGGTCGGGCATGATTGAGAAAACCTCCGCATCCTAGAGGAAAACAACCGCCGGGGCCGTCGCGCAGGCGCCGCCAAGGAGCGGCAGGGGAACAACATCGCCATGGGGTATCAGAGGAGCAGAGGGGATGGAGAGGTGGGAGGCGGAGGGGAAAATGTGGCGGCGGCTATAGATTTTGCACAGGATTTTATTTTGGATGACGCAGTGCTAGTGGTGTACTGGTGGGCTTTAGAACTTGATCGTGCTAGTGGTGGACTGGTGGGCTCTAACAATGGGCTCTAAAACCTGATCGTGCTAGTAGCTGCTTCTAAACCTAATCGTGTGTATATCTTGGGACGACTTAGGAAACGTCTTAGGAAACGTCCCTATCGAGTGTTCATTGTTCGGTTAGAGACAAAAATAGAAAACGTCTAATAAGTAATGTCTCTACGTGATTAATTTTTTGTAGTGTGCAATGACTCTTGTGTATCCATATGTGCTTTATGAAAAGAACACACAAGCAATGTGATGAGGATACCATCATAGGGTATGATAATTCTGCTAGTATAAGCTGGAAGGAAATATTGAGCCTCATTGAGAAATGTTACAAGGTGAATTCATTACTAGTTGGATATGATACTGTGATTTTTAAGAACTTTATACTACCTAAATCATGGTGTTATTGTTTGACTAGATTTAATATCCTTCCGGACTAGAGCTAGCAGGAAGGAGAGGGAGGAAGGCAAGGAGTTCGACATGATGATCGTCCAAGGATGCGTGAGGGAGGAGCGGGAGGCATGCGCAAAACAAGCAAGGGAGAACATCAAAGAGAAGGAACGTTCAATTCGGACAGACATATGTCGTGAAATTGAAACAGACGTGTATTCCTCATATGAACTCTGAATCAAGCCCATAAGCACTTGTTGGATAGATAATTCCAAGATCTTTCCAATAAGTACTTCCACGTCTCAAGACCCCGGATAATCCGCCCCCCACACACCGGATAATCCGGCCCTGCTTCGGAGATTCTGCTAGGACTTCGTGAGCAAGGATATTTCTACTAATGTACTCATCTCTACTCCTGGTATTGTTTCTTGTACTATGCAGGTTGCTTTTGAAGAAAGGGAGTCATCTATTTTAAAACCTGCATCGCCAGACTGTGCATTGTCATTTGCGGAGGATGTCCTAGTGCCTACTAGATGTGAGGAGAACACTATTGATATAGGTACTGATTTGGAGCTATAGCCAACAAGAAGAACATATTGTGAGTCTATTACTTTGTTAAAACCTCCTTATGACTTGCCTTGCACTAATGTTACAGCACCATGCGATAGTTTACCAAATTCGAATTTTGATCATGTCGTACTGATAACACATAAGGAAATATTTGCTCGAATACCGCTTGCTGATATTGTGTATTCCATCATGTTGAATGAACGTATGAGTATGAGTTATGCTATGGATAAGATTTCTGAAATTTCATGTCTGAATTCTAGCACATATTCTCCTTGTTTCACATTCAATCTAATTTGGTGAATATAGCATGGATGAAAATTTTCTTGTGGATAACATATGCATTATCTGTAAGAATCGCTGAACTGAAACTTGTTGTTTTCAGCCATATATGCAATGTGTCACAAAATGTTGGCTATGGGACAATAGTTCATGTTCGAGCTATAATGGAAATAGATTCTAGTCTAGTTGATATGTTGCAACCAACCCAAGTAATTTTACCTATGTTGGATTGTCCTAATCTTGCTAGCATAGAACCTGAGTTTTCATATTCGTAGTATTTGTCCCAAAATTTGTTACCTAGTTGTGCTAATGCTTTCTACTTCACTTATATTTGCAAATTGAGTTGCATCTTCCATACTGGACAAAATGATCATGTTCATAATAATCAGAGTAGCAGAGTTGAAGCATGGCATAAATCAATTTGGTTTTCTCATATTCTGAATTGGTTTGTTTTTGTTCACCACAAATTTGATCATAGATCTTCTTTAAGAAAACGGAATTTAATATTAAACAATAAGATTATCTATGTAGTTATTTTTCACAATGATCATAATAATTCTTTGAACTTCACTTATACCTGCAATTTTGATTGCCAATTGCTGCATTGTTCTTTGTTCCCATATGAAAAGTATGTGTTCTCTACTTGCAATTTATGTTGTGTTTTGTATATTGGGAATATTACGCATGTCAACAAAAATGATACAACATGTTATATATACATATATTGTGCATACACGTTGTTCTTTTTGTTTCTTCCACTTTCAGCTCACCAAAAGTCACGGACAGCTTTTCCTGAAGAAAGGGAGGATGATGAGGGTACCATCATAGGGTCTGATGATTCTGCTAGTCTAAGCTAGAAGGAAATATTTAGCCTCATTGAGAAATGTTACAAGGTGAATTCGTTCCTAGTTGGATATGATACTGTGATTTTTAAGAACTTTATACTACCTAAATCATGGTGTTATTGTTTGACTAGATTTAATATCCTTCGGACTAGCGCTAGCAGGAAGGAGAGGGAGGAAGGCGAGGAGTCCGACGTGATGTTCATTCAAGGATGCGCGAGGGAGGAGCAGGAGGCAGGCACAGTACAAGCAAGGGAGATCATCAAAGATAAAGAATGTTCTAGTCGGACAGACAGAAGTCCTGAAATTGAAATGGGCGTGGATTCCTCATACGAACTCCAAATCAAGAAAATAAGCACTTGTTGGATAGATAATTCCAAGATCTTTCCAATGAGTACTTCCATGTCTCAAGACCCCGGATAATCCTACCCCCACAGCCCGGATACTCTGGTCCTGCTTCGGAGATTCTGCTAAGGACTTCGTGCGTGACGTTCTGTACGGCCCCCATATAATCTGGCCCACTTAGACCGGATAATCCGACCCTAAAAGTTTTTGTTTGATCCGGACGTACCAAACTGTATTAGACACATTTTTGTTTCGCATCGTTTCGACATTCCAGCTGCCATATGAGCCCTAGAATACCCTCTAGAGTAGTTAAGACCATGTTTAAGATAAACCCTAGTTCTTGGAGTTGCTAAGTGCAAACCATTGAATTATAACACACCAATTCGTATCGATCTGGTGTTGTTGCTACTATCAATCAAGTGTAATTAGTTGATCCAGTGGGATCTAGCCAATTGCAAGTTTCGTGTGATCTGTTGTTCCATTGGCAATTAGAAGATTGCAAACCTCTTCATGGTCGGCGGCTACGTTCGCAAGTGTGTGAAGTTGCGAATATCTACAAGGGTTGAGAGCTGTTGCATTGGCATCAGGGATCGATCGAGAGGTTCATGAGTGGCATACAATTTATCTCCACCCCATATCATCATACATCCACGCGTTTACTGAGAAGATCGGGCCACCCCTTATCATCTTGGTATCAAATTTCCAGCGTTTCCTCGGTAAGCATCCACGAATCCATCCATAGTTTAGTGTTTTTTGTCCTATACAGAAAAGGCCATACAAAAAGATTAGGGTTAGTCTTTCCATAGCCTAGGTTGCATCCGAGTTAAGTCTTATTTGATGGTTGTTGTCGTGTCTTTGATCCGATCTCAGCCAGTCGTGTCGTAGTGTCTAGGTTTTCCTTGTTATTTTCGTTATTTCTGTGTTTTTGAGTCATTCGTTCATCGTTTCCGCTAGTTTACATATACTTTTTCCGAGTCCACATAGCATAACTTTTGGTGTTTGCAAACCTAGCTAGAACCTATCTACAACATCGGTGCCTAGGAACGTACCTACGAGGCTAGTTGATTTGCTCTAAACAGGCTGCTCATTAGGGTTTGGAAGTGCAAATTTCCGTCCAGTTAGACCAGATTATCCGGCCCCCGAAAACTGGAATATCGGATCCCTAATTTCTTAGAATTGTTGCATTCGTATTGTATTGTGTGAAATAGTTAAAAAATCAAAAAAAGAAGAGAAAAAGTAGTCAAAAAAATAGAAAAGAAAAGAGATACAAAAGTGAAAAAGAAAGAAAGAGATATATCAAAGTTGCTTGGAGGCCTAGTTTCGTAATAGCACTATTAGATTGAGCAATCTTGTGCCTGTTCTATTTTGAGCTATTACTACTATCTCTCTTGTGCATTGCAATATTCCTGTTCATACATTGATGTGCCACGTTTATCTCCACGTGTGTGTTTCCTTGGGTGTTTGTCACACGATCAGCACTAGGATTTGCTTTAGTGTAGATAGGTATCCATTCCTACAGCTCCACTTCATACTCCTGCTTTGTTGTGATTGTTCTTGTACCCTCGGTATTCGCTTCATCACATCCATGCACGTTGTCATTTATCCAAGTTGGTAAGCTTTACTAATTCACTTTGGAACGGTAAGATTTCCTTTTCTTGAAGTTGTGAGTGAGTGTGAGGGAGCCACCAAACGATTTTTGATTTAGTGCACTAACCTACTAATCATGTCTTCTAGTGATGTTGATGTGATGAAGAAAATGGAGGCATATGATGTTACAGATAATGTGGAGACCAACAATTACAAATTCCTCCACAATAGGCAGTGTAGTGGAACTTTTTGGAAGGAAGAACGCGGTATTTTTGATGGTGATGGTCTTTTCCGAGATCCTTCCCAAATGAACATCCTAGCCCAGTAACAATATCTTATCTCTTCCTAGCCTAGAAAATAGAAAAAATTGCTAAATATCAATGTGATGATTTGTGAGTGATGTGCTGCCATTACCATTGATAGCAACTCTACTCTTAATTTGATCAACTTTGAAGTTGTACAAAAGCTGCAGCTACCCACATGTGCCCATGCGGTGCCATATCTCTTGCATTCATCATATGGCACATTGCTGAATTCACACACCGCTGATGTTCCTATGACTTTTAAAGAGCATACCGAGATTGTGCGCTGTGATGCATCTCCTATACCACTTGATTATTGTCACATACTATTGGGAGAACCTTGGCGCAGAAGGTTTCAAGCTCAAATGTGTCATGATGTTGGAAGGATTTCTTTCAAATGGAACATGAAGAGGCGTGCTTTGCTCAGGGTTTCAGCTGACAAATTTCATGAGTATCATCTTCCATAAGGAGAGGACAAAATAGTTCAGTTTGTCTACTAAGTACAAGGTCATGATGCATGGTGATATTTCTATTATTTGTCATCTTGAACATGTTGTGCATCACAACCCATGTGAGAATGAGAGCCACATAGGAAAACTAAGTGAGAGTGTTAACAAAAGTGAGCTGTATGATTCCTCTAAAGTGAGGTTGAGAGCATCCATTCTGAGAGTATGAGAGAAAAAGAAAACATCAGTGTAGTAGATGCTAATACATGTGAGGATATTTCTACTAATGTAATCATTTCTACTCCTGGTATTGTTTCTTGTGCTATGCAGGTTGCTTTTGAAGAAAGGGAGCCATCTAATTTACAACCTGCATCGCCAGACTGTGCATTGTCATTTGCGGAGGATGTCCCATTGCCTACTAGATGTGAGGAGAACACTATTGATATAGGTACTGATTTGGAGCTACAGCCAACAAGAACAACATACAGTGAGTCTATTACTTTGTTGCTACCTCCTTGTGACTTGTCTTGCACTAATGTTACAGCACCATGTGCTAGTTTACCAAATTCATATTTTGATCATGTGGTACTGATAACACATAAGGAAATACTTGCTCGAATACCGCCTGCTGATATTGTGTATTCCATCATGCTAAATGAACCTATGAGTATCAGTTGTGTTATGGATACGATTTCCGAAATTTCATGTCTGAATTCTAGCACATATTCTCCTAGTTTCATTTTCAATCTAATTGGTGAATATAGCATGGATGAAAATTTTCTTGTGGATGACATATGCATTACCTGTGACAGAATCACTGAACTAAAACTTGTTGTTTTCAGCCATATATGCAATGTGTCACAAAATGTTGGCTATGGGACAATAGTTCATGTTCGAGATATAATGGAAATAGATTCTGGTCTAGTTGATATGTTGTAACCAACACAAGTAAATTTACCTATGTTGGATTGTCCTAATCTTGCTGGAATAGAACCTGAGTTTTCATATTCATTGTATTTGTCCCAAAAGTCGTTGCCTAATTGTGCTAATGCTTTATACTTCACTTATATTTGCAAATTGAGTTGCATCTTCCATACTGGACAATATGATCATGTTCATAATAATCAGAGTAGCACAGTTGAAGCATGGCATAAATCAATTTGGTTTTCTCATATTCTGAATTGGTTTGTTTTTGTTCACCACAAATTTGATCATATATCTTCTTTGAGAAAATCTATGAAAAGAACAGACATGCAATGACTCTGGTTGTGGTTTATGAAAAGAACAGACATGCAATGACTCTAGCTGTGGTTTATGAAAAGAACACACATGCAACGACTCTAGTGCTAGTTTAGGATAAGAACACACATGAAATGACTCTAGTGGACCCATATGTGGTTTACGAAAAGAACACACATGCAACTGTAGTGGATCTATGTGGTTTATGAAAAGAACATACATGCAATGACTCTAGCTGTGGTTTATGAAAATAGAGTTTGCATGTGTGTTGTTTTCATTAACCACAACTAGAGTTTGCATGTGTGTTCTTTTCACAAAGCACAATGGATCCACCCGAGTCATGGCATGTCTGTTCTTTTCAAAAACCACGTGGATCCACCAATGTGATTGAATGTGTGTTCTTTTCAAAAACCACATATGGATCAACTATTTTCATTGCATGTGTGTTCTTTTCATTAACCACATATGGATCCACTAGAGTCATTACATGTGTGTTCTTTACATTAATGACAGCTAGAGTCATTGCATGTCTGTTCTTTTCATAAACCATATGGATCCACTAGAGTCAATGCATGTATGTTCTTTTCACAAACCACATATGGATCCACTAGAGTAATTGCATGTGTGTTCTTATCCTAAACCAGCACTAGAGCCATTGCATGTGTGTTCTTTTGATAAACCATAGCTAGAGTCATTGCATGTCTGTTCCTTTCATAGACCACATTGATCCACTAGAGTCATTGCATGTGTGTTCATTTCACAAACGACATATGGATCCACTAGATTCATTGCATGTGTGTTCTTATCCTAAACCAGCACTAGATTCATTGCATTTGTGTTCTTTTCATTAATACGGCTAGAGTCATTCCATGTATGTTCTTTTAATAAACCACATGGATCCACTAGAGTCATTGCATGTGTGTTCTTTTCACAAACCACATATGGATCCACTAGAGTCATTGCATGTGTGTTCATATCCTAAACCAGCACTAGATCCATTGCTTGTGTGTTCTTTTAATAAACCACATATGGATCCACTAGTGTCATTGCACGTGTGTTCTTATCATACACCAAATGGATTCACCAGTGTCATTGCATGTGTGTTCTTTTCATGAACCACAACTAGAGTTATTTCATGTGTGTTCTTTTCACAAACCACATATGGATCCACGAGACTCATTGCATGTCTAATCTTTTCATAAACCACATGGATCCACCAGTGTCATTGAATGTGTGTTGTTTTCACAAACCACATGTGGATCTACCTGTGTCATTGTTTGTGTGTTCTTTTCATTAACCACACATGGATCTACTAGAGTCATTGCATGTGTGTTCTTTGAATTAACCACGGTAAGAGTCATTGCATGTATGTTCTTTTCATAAACCACATGGATCCACTGGAGTCATTGCATGTGTGTTCTTTTCACAAACAATATATGGATCCACTAGAGTCATTACATGTTTGTTCTTATCCTAAACCAGCACTCGAGTCATTGCATGTCTGTTCTTTTTATTAACCACTACTAGAGTCATTGCATGTCTGTTCTTTTCATAAACCACATATGGATCCACCAGTCATTGCATGTGTGTTCTTATCACAAACCACATATGGATCCACTAGAGACATTGTATGTGTGTTCTTATCCTAAACCAGCTCTAGAGTCATTGCTTGTGTGTTCTTTTCTTAAACCACATATGGATCCACCCGAGTCATTGCATGTTTGTTCTTTTCATGAACCATATGGATCCACCATCGTCATTGTATCTGTGTTCTTGTCATAAACCACAGCTAGAGTCATTGCATGTTTGTTCTTTACATAAACCACATGGATCCACTAGAGTCATTGCATGTGTGGTCTTTTCACAAACCACATATGGATCCACTAGAGTCATTGCATGTGTGTTCATATCCTAAACGAGCATTAGTCATTGCTTGTTTGTTCTTTTCATAAACCACATATGGATCCACCAGAGCCATTGTATGTGTGTTCTTATCATAAACCACATGGATTCACCAGTGTCATTGCGTGTGTGTTCTTTTCATTAACCACAACTAGAGTTTGCATGTGTGTTCTTTTCACAAAGCACATTGGATCCACCTGAGTCATGGCATGTCTGTTCTTTTCAAAAACCACATGGATTCACCAATGTCATTTAATGTGTGTTCTTTTCAAAAACCACATATGGATCAACTATTTTCATTGCATGTGTGTTCTTTTCATTAACCACATATGGATCCACTAGAGTCATTACATGTGTGTTCTTTACATTAATGACAGCTAGAGTCATTTCATGTCTGTTCTTTTCATAAACTATATGGATCCACTAGAGTCAATGCTTGTATGTTTTTTCACAAACCACATATGGATCCACTAGAGTAATTGCATGTGTGTTCTTATCCTAAACCAGCACTAGAGCCATTGCATGTGTGTTCTTTTGATAAACCATAGCTAGAGTCATTGCATGTCTGTTCCTTTCATAGACCACATTGATCCACTAGAGTCATTGCATGTGTGTTCATTTCACAAACGACATATGGATCCACTAGATTCATTGCATGTGTGTTCTTATCCTAAACCAGCACTAGAGTCATTGCATTTGTGTTCTTTTCATTAATACAGCTAGAGTCATTCCATGTATGTTCTTTTAATAAACCACATGGATCCACTAGAGTCATTGCATGTGTGTTCTTTTCACAAACCACATATGGATCCACTAGAGTCATTGCATGTGTGTTCATATCCTAAACCAGCACTAGATTAATTGCTTGTGTGTTCTTTTAATAAACCACATATGGATCCACCAGTGTCATTGCACGTGTGTTCTTATCATAAACCAAATGGATTCACCAGTGTCATTGCATGTGTGTTCTTTTCATGAACCACAACTAGAGTTATTGCATGTGTGTTCTTTTCACAAACCACATATGGATCCACGAGACTCATTGCATGTCTAATCTTTTCATAAACCACATGGATCCACCAGTGTCATTGAATGTGTGTTGTTTTCACAAACCACATATGGATCCACCTGTGTCATTGTTTGTGTGTTCTTTTCATTAACCACACATGGATCTACTAGAGTATATTGCATGTGTGTTCTTTGAATTAACCACAGTAAGAGTCATTGCATGTATGTTCTTTTCATAAACCACATGGATCCACTAGAGTCATTGCATGTGTGTTCTTTTCACAAACAATATATGGATCCACTAGAGTCATTACATGTTTGTTCTTATCCTAAACCAGCACCCGAGTCATTGCATGTCTGTTCTTTTTATTAACCACAGCTAGAGTCATTGCATGTCTGTTCTTTTCATAAACCACATATGGATCCACCAGTCATTGCATGTGTGTTCTTATCACAAACCACATATGGATCCACTAGAGACATTGTATGTGTGTTCTTATCCTAAACCAGCTCTAGAGTCATTGCTTGTGTGTTCTTTTCTTAAACCACATATGGATCCACTAGTGTCATTGCATGTGTGTTCTTTTCATTATCCACATATGTATCCACTAGTCATTGCATGTATGTTCTTTTCATTAACCACAACTAGAGTCATTGCATGTATGTTGTTTTCATAAACCACGTGGATCCACTAGAGTCATTGCATGTGTGTTCTTTTCACAAACAACATATGGATCCACTAGAGTCATTGCATTTGTGTTCTTATCCTAAACTAGCGCTAAAGTCATTGCATATATATTCTTTTCATTCACCAAAACTAGAGTCTTTTCATGTCTGTTCTTTTCATAAACCACAAATGGATCCACTAGAGTCATTGCATGTGTGTTCTTTTCACAAACCACATCTGGATCCACTAGAGACATTGCATGTGTGTTCTTATCCTAAACCAACACTAGAGTCATTGCTTGTGTGTTCTTTTCATAAACCACATATGGATCCACCAGAGTCATTGCATGTGTGTTCTTTTCATGAACCATATGGATCCACCAGAGTCATTGCATGTGTGTTATGTCCATAAACCACAGCTAGAGTCATTGCATGTCTGTTCTTTTCATAAACCACATGGATCCACTAGAGTCATTGCATGTGTGCTCTTTTCACAAACAATATATGGATCCACTAGAGTCATTACATGTGTGTTCTTATCCTAAACCAGCACTCGAGTCATTGCATGTCTGTTCTTTTTATTAACCACTGCTAGAGTCATTGCATGTCTGTTCTTTTCATAAACCACATATGGATCCACTAGTCATTGCATGTGTGTTCTTATCACAAACCACATATGGATCCACTAGAGACATTGTATGTGTGTTCTTATCCTAAACCAGCTCTAGAGTCATTGCTTGTGTGTTCTTTTCTTAAACCACATATGGATCCACCTGAGTCATTGCATGTCTGTTCTTTTCATGAACCATATGGATCCACCATCGTCATTGCATCTGTGTTCTTGTCATAAACCACAGCTAGAGTCATTGCATGTTTGTTCTTTACATAAACCACATGGATCCACTAGAGTTATTGCATGTGTGGTCTTTTCACAAACCACATATGGATCCACTAGAGTCGTTGCATGTGTGTTCATATCCTAAACGAGCATTAGTCATTGCTTGTTTGTTCTTTTCATAAACCACATATGGATCCACCAGAGCCATTGCACGTGTGTTCTTATCATAAACCAAATGGATTCACCAGTGTCATTACATGTGTGTTCTTTTCATGAACCACAACTAGAGTTATTGCATGTGTGTTCTTTTCACAAACCACATATGGATCCACGAGACTCATTGCATGTCTAATCTTTTCATAAACACCATGGATCCACCAGTGTCATTGAATGTGTGTTGTTTTCACAAAGCACATATGGATCCACCTGTGTCATTGTTTGTATGTTCTTTTCATTAACCACACATGGATCTACTAGAGTCATTACATGTGTGTTCTTTGAATTAACCACAGTAAGAGTCATTGCATGTATGTTCTTTTCATAAACCACATGGATCCACTAGAGTCATTGCATGTGTGTTCTTTTCACAAACAATATATGGATCCACTAGAGTCATTACATGTTTGTTCTTATCCTAAACCAGCACTCGAGTCATTGCATGTCTGTTCTTTTTATTAACCACAGCTAGAGTCATTGCATGTCTGTTCTTTTCATAAACCACATATGGATCCACCAGTCATTGCATGTGTGTTCTTATCACAAACCACATAAGGATCCACTAGAGACATTGTATGTGTGTTCTTATCCTAAACCAGTTCTAGAGTCATTGCTTGTGTGTTCTTTTCTTAAACCACATATGGAACCACCCGAGTCATTGCATGTCTGTTCTTTTCATGAACCATATGGATCCACCATCGTCATTGCATCTGTGTTCTTGTCATAAACCACAGCTAGAGTCATTGCATGTTTGTTCTTTACATAAACCACATGGATCCACTAGTATCATTTAATGTGTGGTCTTTTCACAAACCACATATGGATCCACTAGAGTCATTGCATGTGTGTTCATATCCTAAACGAGCATTAGTCATTGCTTGTTTGTTCTTTTCATAAACCACATATGGATCCACCAGAGCCATTGTATGTGTGTTCTTATCATAAACCACATGGATTCACCAGTGTCATTGCATGTGTGTTCTTTTCATTAACCACAACTAGAGTTTGCATGTGTGTTCTTTTCACAAAGCACATATGGATCCACCCGAGTCATGGCATGTCTGTTCTTTTCAAAAACCACGTGGATCCACCAATGTCATTGAATGTGTGTTCTTTTCAAAAACCACATATGGATCAACTATTGTCATTGCATGTGTGTTCTTTTCATTAACCACATATGGATCCACTAGAGTCATAACATGTGTGTTCTTTACATTAATGACAGCTAGAGTCATTGCATGTGTGTTCTTATCCTAAACCAGCACTAGAGTTATTGCATCTGTGTTCTTTTCATTAATACAGCTAGAGTCATTCCATGTATGTTCTTTTAATAAACCACATGGATCCACTAGAGTCATTGCATGTGTGTTATTTTCAAAAACCACATATGGATCCACTAGAGTCATTGCATGTGTGTTCATATCCTAAACCAGCTCTAGAGTCATTGCTTGTGTGTTCTTTTCATAAAGCACATATGGATGCACCAAAGTCATTGCATGTGTGTTCCTATAATAAACCACATGGATTCTCTAGTGTCATTGCATGCGTGTTCTTTCCATGAACCACAACTAGAGTTATTGCATGTGTGTTCTTTTCACAAACCACATATGGATCCACCAGAGTCATTGTATGTATGTTATTTTCATTAACCACATGGATCTACCAGTGTCATTAAATGTGTGTTCTTTTCACAGACCACATATGGATCCAGTAGTGCCATTGCATGTGTATTCTTTTCATTAACCACATATGGATCCACTAGTCATTGCATGTGCATTATTTTCATTAACCACAACTAGAGTCATTGCATGTATGTTGTTTTCATAAACCACATGGATCCACTAGAGTCATTGCATGCGTGTTCATTTCACAAACGACAGATGGATCCACTAGATTCATTGCATGTGTATTCTTATCCTAAACCAACACTAGAGTTATTGCATCTGTGTTCTTTTCATTAATACAGCTAGAGTCATTCCATGTATGTTCTTTTAATAAACCACATGGATCCACTAGAGTCATTGCATGTGTGTTATTTTCAAAAACCACATATGGATCCACTAGAGTCATTGCATGTGTGTTCATATCCTAAACCAGCTCTAGAGCCATTGCTTGTGTGTTCTTTTCATAAAGCACATATGGATGCACCAAAGTCATTGCATGTTTGTTCCTATCATAAACCACATGGATTCTCTAGTGTCATTGTATGCGTGTTCTTTTCATGAACCACAACTAGAGTTATTGCATGTGTGTTCTTTTCACAAACCACATATGGATCCACCAGAGTCATTGTATGTATGTTATTTTCATTAACCACATGGATCTACCAGTGTCATTAAATGTGTGTTCTTTTCGCAGACCACATATGGATCCAGTAGTGCCATTGCATGTGTATTCTTTTCATTAACCACATATGGATCCACTAGTCATTGCATGTGTGTTCTTTTCATTAACCACAGCTAGAGTCATTGCATGTATGTTGTTTTCATAAACCACATGGATCCACTAGAGTCATTGCATGCGTGTTCTTTTCACAAATCACATATGGATCCACTAGAGTGATTGCATGTGTGTTCATATCCTAAACTAGCACTAGAGTCATTGCTTGTGTCTTATTTTCATAAACCACATATGGATTCACCAAAGTCATTGCATGTGTGTTCTTATCATAAACCAAATGGATTCACCAGTGTCATTGCATGTGTGTCCTTTTCATGAACCACAACTAGAGTTATTGCATGTGTGTTCTTTTCACAAACCACATATGGATCCGACAAAGTCATTGCATGTCTAATCTTTTCATAAACCACATGGATCCACTAGTTTCTTTCAATGTGTGTTCTTTTCACAAACGACATATGGAACTACCAGTGTCATTGCATGTGTGTTCTTTTCATTAACCACATATGGATCTACTAGAGTCATTGCATGTGTGTTCTTTTCATTAACCACAGCTGGAGTCATTGCATGTATGTTGTTTTCATAAACCACGTGGATCCACTAGAGTCATTGCATGTGTGTTATTTTCACAAACCACATATGGATCCACTAGAGTCATTGCATTTGTGTTCTTATCCTAAACTAGCACTAAAGTCATTGCATATATATTCTTTTCATTCACCAAAACTAGAGTCTTTTCATGTCTGTTCTTTTCATAAACCACAAATGGATCCACTAGAGTCATTGCATGTGTGTTCTTTTCACAAACCACATCTGGATCCACTAGAGACATTGCATGTGTGTTCTTATCCTAAACCAACACTAGAGTCATTGCTTGTGTGTTCTTTTCATAAACCACAGCTAGAGTCATTGCATGTTTGTTCTTTACATAAACCACATGGATCCACTAGTGTCATTGCATGTGTGGTCTTTTCACAAACCACATATGGATCGACTAGAGTCATTGCATGTGTGTTCATATCCTAAACGAGCATTAGTCATTGCTTGTTTGTTCTTTTCATAAACCACATATGGATCCACCAGAGCCATTGTATGTGTGTTCTTATCATAAACCACATGGATTCACCAGTGTCATTGCATGTGTGTTCTTTTCATTAACCACAACTAGAGTTTGCATGTGTGTTCTTTTCACAAAGCACATATGGATCCACCCGAGTCATGGCATGTCTGTTCTTTTCAAAAACCACGTGGATCCACCAATGTCATTGAATGTGTGTTCTTTTCAAAAACCACATATGGATCAACTATTGTCATTGCATGTGTGTTCTTTTCATTAACCACATATGGATCCACTAGAGTCATTACATGTGTGTTCTTTACATTAATGACAGCTAGAGTCATTGCATGTGTGTTCTTATCCTAAACCAGCACTAGAGTTATTGCATCTGTGTTCTTTTCATTAATACAGCTAGAGTCATTCCATGTATGTTCTTTTAATAAACCACATGGATCCACTAGAGTCATTGCATGTGTGTTATTTTCAAAAACCACATATGGATCCACTAGAGTCATTGCATGTGTGTTCATATCCTAAACCAGCTCTAGAGTCATTGCTTGTGTGTTCTTTTCATAAAGCACATATGGATGCACCAAAGTCATTGCATGTGTGTTCCTATAATAAACCACATGGATTCTCTAGTGTCATTGCATGCGTGTTCTTTCCATGAACCACAACTAGAGTTATTGCATGTGTGTTCTTTTCACAAACCACATATGGATCCACCAGAGTCATTGTATGTATGTTATTTTCATTAACCACATGGATCTACCAGTGTCATTAAATGTGTGTTCTTTTCACAGACCACATATGGATCCAGTAGTGCCATTGCATGTGTATTCTTTTCATTAACCACATATGGATCCACTAGTCATTGCATGTGCATTATTTTCATTAACCACAACTAGAGTCATTGCATGTATGTTGTTTTCATAAACCACATGGATCCACTAGAGTCATTGCATGCGTGTTCATTTCACAAACGACAGATGGATCCACTAGATTCATTGCATGTGTATTCTTATCCTAAACCAACACTAGAGTTATTGCATCTGTGTTCTTTTCATTAATACAGCTAGAGTCATTCCATGTATGTTCTTTTAATAAACCACATGGATCCACTAGAGTCATTGCATGTGTGTTATTTTCAAAAACCACATATGGATCCACTAGAGTCATTGCATGTGTGTTCATATCCTAAACCAGCTCTAGAGCCATTGCTTGTGTGTTCTTTTCATAAAGCACATATGGATGCACCAAAGTCATTGCATGTGTGTTCCTATCATAAACCACATGGATTCTCTAGTGTCATTGCATGCGTGTTCTTTTCATGAACCACAACTAGAGTTATTGCATGTGTGTTCTTTTCACAAACCACATATGGATCCACCAGAGTCATTGTATGTATGTTATTTTCATTAACCACATGGATCTACCAGTGTCATTAAATGTGTGTTCTTTTCGCAGACCACATATGGATCCAGTAGTGCCATTGCATGTGTATTCTTTTCATTAACCACATATGGATCCACTAGTCATTGCATGTGTGTTCTTTTCATTAACCACAGCTAGAGTCATTGCATGTATGTTGTTTTCATAAACCACATGGATCCACTAGAGTCATTGCATGCGTGTTCTTTTCACAAATCACATATGGATCCACTAGAGTGATTGCATGTGTGTTCATATCCTAAACTAGCACTAGAGTCATTGCTTGTGTCTTATTTTCATAAACCACATATGGATTCACCAAAGTCATTGCATGTGTGTTCTTATCATAAACCAAATGGATTCACCAGTGTCATTGCATGTGTGTCCTTTTCATGAACCACAACTAGAGTTATTGCATGTGTGTTCTTTTCACAAACCACATATGGATCCGACAAAGTCATTGCATGTCTAATCTTTTCATAAACCACATGGATCCACTAGTTTCTTTCAATGTGTGTTCTTTTCACAAACGACATATGGAACTACCAGTGTCATTGCATGTGTGTTCTTTTCATTAACCACATATGGATCTACTAGAGTCATTGCATGTGTGTTCTTTTCATTAACCACAGCTGGAGTCATTGCATGTATGTTGTTTTCATAAACCACGTGGATCCACTAGAGTCATTGCATGTGTGTTATTTTCACAAACCACATATGGATCCACTAGAGTCATTGCATTTGTGTTCTTATCCTAAACTAGCACTAAAGTCATTGCATATATATTCTTTTCATTCACCAAAACTAGAGTCTTTTCATGTCTGTTCTTTTCATAAACCACAAATGGATCCACTAGAGTCATTGCATGTGTGTTCTTTTCACAAACCACATCTGGATCCACTAGAGACATTGCATGTGTGTTCTTATCCTAAACCAACACTAGAGTCATTGCTTGTGTGTTCTTTTCATAAACCACAGCTAGAGTCATTGCATGTTTGTTCTTTACATAAACCACATGGATCCACTAGTGTCATTGCATGTGTGGTCTTTTCACAAACCACATATGGATCGACTAGAGTCATTGCATGTGTGTTCATATCCTAAACGAGCATTAGTCATTGCTTGTTTGTTCTTTTCATAAACCACATATGGATCCACCAGAGCCATTGTATGTGTGTTCTTATCATAAACCACATGGATTCACCAGTGTCATTGCATGTGTGTTCTTTTCATTAACCACAACTAGAGTTTGCATGTGTGTTCTTTTCACAAAGCACATATGGATCCACCCGAGTCATGGCATGTCTGTTCTTTTCAAAAACCACGTGGATCCACCAATGTCATTGAATGTGTGTTCTTTTCAAAAACCACATATGGATCAACTATTGTCATTGCATGTGTGTTCTTTTCATTAACCACATATGGATCCACTAGAGTCATTACATGTGTGTTCTTTACATTAATGACAGCTAGAGTCATTGCATGTGTGTTCTTATCCTAAACCAGCACTAGAGTTATTGCATCTGTGTTCTTTTCATTAATACAGCTAGAGTCATTCCATGTATGTTCTTTTAATAAACCACATGGATCCACTAGAGTCATTGCATGTGTGTTATTTTCAAAAACCACATATGGATCCACTAGAGTCATTGCATGTGTGTTCATATCCTAAACCAGCTCTAGAGTCATTGCTTGTGTGTTCTTTTCATAAAGCACATATGGATGCACCAAAGTCATTGCATGTGTGTTCCTATAATAAACCACATGGATTCTCTAGTGTCATTGCATGCGTGTTCTTTCCATGAACCACAACTAGAGTTATTGCATGTGTGTTCTTTTCACAAACCACATATGGATCCACCAGAGTCATTGTATGTATGTTATTTTCATTAACCACATGGATCTACCAGTGTCATTAAATGTGTGTTCTTTTCACAGACCACATATGGATCCAGTAGTGCCATTGCATGTGTATTCTTTTCATTAACCACATATGGATCCACTAGTCATTGCATGTGCATTATTTTCATTAACCACAACTAGAGTCATTGCATGTATGTTGTTTTCATAAACCACATGGATCCACTAGAGTCATTGCATGCGTGTTCATTTCACAAACGACAGATGGATCCACTAGATTCATTGCATGTGTATTCTTATCCTAAACCAACACTAGAGTTATTGCATCTGTGTTCTTTTCATTAATACAGCTAGAGTCATTCCATGTATGTTCTTTTAATAAACCACATGGATCCACTAGAGTCATTGCATGTGTGTTATTTTCAAAAACCACATATGGATCCACTAGAGTCATTGCATGTGTGTTCATATCCTAAACCAGCTCTAGAGCCATTGCTTGTGTGTTCTTTTCATAAAGCACATATGGATGCACCAAAGTCATTGCATGTGTGTTCCTATCATAAACCACATGGATTCTCTAGTGTCATTGCATGCGTGTTCTTTTCATGAACCACAACTAGAGTTATTGCATGTGTGTTCTTTTCACAAACCACATATGGATCCACCAGAGTCATTGTATGTATGTTATTTTCATTAACCACATGGATCTACCAGTGTCATTAAATGTGTGTTCTTTTCGCAGACCACATATGGATCCAGTAGTGCCATTGCATGTGTATTCTTTTCATTAACCACATATGGATCCACTAGTCATTGCATGTGTGTTCTTTTCATTAACCACAGCTAGAGTCATTGCATGTATGTTGTTTTCATAAACCACATGGATCCACTAGAGTCATTGCATGCGTGTTCTTTTCACAAATCACATATGGATCCACTAGAGTGATTGCATGTGTGTTCATATCCTAAACTAGCACTAGAGTCATTGCTTGTGTCTTATTTTCATAAACCACATATGGATTCACCAAAGTCATTGCATGTGTGTTCTTATCATAAACCAAATGGATTCACCAGTGTCATTGCATGTGTGTCCTTTTCATGAACCACAACTAGAGTTATTGCATGTGTGTTCTTTTCACAAACCACATATGGATCCGACAAAGTCATTGCATGTCTAATCTTTTCATAAACCACATGGATCCACTAGTTTCTTTCAATGTGTGTTCTTTTCACAAACGACATATGGAACTACCAGTGTCATTGCATGTGTGTTCTTTTCATTAACCACATATGGATCTACTAGAGTCATTGCATGTGTGTTCTTTTCATTAACCACAGCTGGAGTCATTGCATGTATGTTGTTTTCATAAACCACGTGGATCCACTAGAGTCATTGCATGTGTGTTATTTTCACAAACCACATATGGATCCACTAGAGTCATTGCATTTGTGTTCTTATCCTAAACTAGCACTAAAGTCATTGCATGTATATTCTTTTCATTCACCAAAACTAGAGTCTTTTCATGTCTGTTCTTTTCATAAACCACAAATGGATCCACTAGAGTCATTGCATGTGTGTTCTTTTCACAAACCACATATGGATCCACTAGAGACATTGCACGTGTGTTCTTATCCTAAACCAACACTAGAGTCATTTCTTGTGTGTTCTTTTTATAAACCACATATGGATCCACCAGAGTCATTGCATGTGTGTTCTTTTCATGAACCATATGGATCCACCAGAGTCATTGCATGTGTGTTATGTTCATAAACCACAGCTAGAGTCATTGCATCTCTGTTCTTTTCATAAACCACATGGATCCACTAGAGTCATTGCATGTGTGATTTTTCTGACAAACCACATATGGATTCACTAGAGTCATTGCATATTTGTTCATATCCTAAATGAGCACTAGTCATTGCTTGTTTGTTCTTTTCATAAACCACATATGGATCCACCATAGTCATTGCATGTGTGGTCTTATCATAAACCACATGGATTTACTAGTGTCATGGCATGTGTGTTCTTTTCATGAAGCACAACTAGAGTTATTGCATGTGTGTTCTTTTCACAAACCACATATAGATCCACCAGAGTCATTGCATGTCTATTCTTTTCATAAACCATGTGGATCCACCAATGTCATTGAATGTGTGTTCTTTTCAAAAACCACATATGGATCCACCAGTGTCACTGCATGTGTGTTCTTTTCATTAACCACATATGGATCCACTAGAGTCATTTCATGTGTGTTCTTTTCATTAATGATAGCTAGAGTGATATGGGAATGAAGGAGGAGGTGAAGCCTAATTTTAGGACTCCACCAAGCTAGGTGATGCGGGCGCATCCCATTGATGATTGGCACACCAGGATGACCTACGATATGTAATGATAAGTCTAAGGTTGTGTCAAATATTATTACTATGTTATTGAGTCTGAGTCTAGGAGTTAGACAGTTGGTGGTCCGAGGCGGTTGAAATATATGGTTTTTCTCATACTTGGGAGGACTATAAAAGTTTTCTGTCAACACCCGGATTTTTAATCCCAGATGCCTGTTATGTCATCCATCGCAATCCCAGGATTACCATTTTTACGAGACATAATAGATTGGATATCACAGTACATCATCCATTACAAACCATACATAAGGTCTTACACAAATAAGGATGTCATGATCCAGTCTTAATACAACAAGCAGCGGAAATAAAAGATAAGCGTAGCGGTGGGGTCCATGTTCAGGGGCACAGGCAGTGCTAACGAAGGAAGATAGTCCTAGTTATCATAGCCGTCCTGCTGGCCATCATCCTGGTAGTCTCCTTCATAGTCTGGCCATAAGAATAGCTAGGGACAAAAGCCATGAGTACTCTTTAAGTACTCGCAAACTACCACTAACAAGTAGTATAGTTCTGAGTTAAAGTGCTAACTCTAAGTTTAACTATAAAGTTAAGTTTGAAACCTAAGCTGAGTTCAGAAGCAAAGAAAGATAAAATAAAGTTGTAGAATCACTTAAGTTGGGAAGCTATTGTCACAAACACAACCCAGTTGTGGTCAAGTCAAGATTCATCATTCCTTTCATTTGTTATTCTAAAAACATCTGACAACGAAATAGTATGGCCATTCCAACTGTCCATAACCGTGGACGTGGCTATTCGAATAGTTTGACACTCTACAGAGGTGGTACACTTTCACTACAAGATTCGATACATCTGTCAGGGATAACCCTGAATCATCATACTTAGTATGCAGATAATCAAACATAACCTTTCCTTTACACACCCTAGTATAAGCACCTCTCCTATGAGCATGGCCTCCCAACCATGACCATCAGTCATCTTGGGCACTGCATAGGTGGACAACATCGAGAGGTAGCCTCAGCTCAGACCTCTCTCACGAGGGAACTAATACTAATGCATATAAATTTCCGGCTAAGCCTTACCAAATTTAGGTAATGTGGTTGTACGGTAAATTTGGAATGGTATCACATCCGAATCCAACCATCATTTTTATAAAAGGGTTAAGGCTCATGACTCAACATTTTCACCATCATAAACCCTTTGTGTTTCTCAACACATGTCAAAACATCTCAATAGAATGACTCATCATTCCAAGGTTTTCACAATTCATTTTCACAAAGTATTCCCGTCTAAAGTGACTCAAGTTTTTATCTACTCTAAACTACTAAGTTAAGAGTGTTCACTAAGGTGGAAAGATGGGATCAATCTCATGCCATAGAATGACATCTAAAGTTTTCTCTATAGGTCAAGTTTTATACTCTTTATGCTACCTTCAAAACAACTAAAGAACTTTGGGTAAAGTAAATGAAGTAAAGCTTGAAAAATAATACTTGGGGTAAATAATAGTCAAAGTGGTATAACTCAAGCATGCCTAAAGCTTCTTTGCTCAAGTCATCTAGCTTGCTAACCATAGCTTGCCTTGGTTGGTGTAGTGGTTGAAGTTTTCTTCCTCCTCTTGATAGAACTCCTCCTCCTCGAAAGCTTGGTCGGTACTATCGTCTATAAATACATACGGAGTACACAATCACCAAACAATACTTAAGTAGTCTAATTAGCACTCTAAGGCACACAGTTTATGATATATTATCATCACATGCATCACAAGTTTTATTCAATAGTTTCCTCTTTTTTATTTTAGAAAAGTAATTTCTACTCATTGAAAATTTAACTAAGATTTAATATTCACCACTAAAAATATGGGATCATGTGGAAACATGTCATCACCACATATTCTAACATGTGGGAATGTGATTTAAAGGTTGGATCACAATTACTTTGGTTTAAGTTCATTATTTAATGATTTAAAGTGACTAGAAATGCCTATATAGCATTATTTTGGTACTAGTCCAAAGTAACTGCATGTAAACATTAATATTATTACATATTCAGATAGATATGGTGAAATGTGATTTTTGAGAGTTTGAATCAACTCAAAAGCTATCATGGTTGATTTTTGAAAAATGATTGAATGTGCAAAAGCTTCTGTTTTGTTATTTTTACTAGGAGAGATCTCTAACACTAATTGAATTAAATCCAATGGGCTTGGATAGATCTTTTTAGTAGTTTTCTAACAAAATTGGAATCGCTCCATTTGGATTTGGAAATCTCTCTGAATTGATTTTCAAACTAGGGGACAGAACTAAGTTCAATCTAAAAAGAAAAATCCTAATTTGAATTAAATGGGTCGCGCGGGAAAGCTAATGGGCCGGCCAGGTGACACTACGAGGCGCGGGGCACAGCTGACAGGGGGGTCCACCGGTCAGTCGCTCATTACACGCGAAGCGGTACAAGGCGATATGGGTCGTTAGATTAGAACTAGGATCGACGGCTGGGGCTCGTCGTCGACGACGGACATGTCGCCGGCGAGGTCTAACCCTAGCGGCTCGGTGGGGGTGCTCAGGGGGCATACTAGGGCTCCAGCGATGACGGCGAGACGAGCAAACGAACTGGTGGACGACGGCAAGCTCAGGGGTGGTCGAGGCAACGCCAGGGGTGGTCGCAATCAGCGGGGCCCTTCTCCTCCAGAGGCGGCCAGCTCTGGTGAAATTCCGGCGACTACAAGCTCAAGCGGCTCCGGGGAGAAGTGGGGACTAATCAGTGGCAAGAGGGGAGCTGAGTGGTGTGCAGAATGAGGCTGGGGTGGCCTCCTTTTATAGGCTCGACGACAGGACAGCGCGGCGTGGCTAGGCGACGGTGGCGACATGGCTACGGCTACTAGCGGCATGGCTGCAGGCGGCGATCGATCTGTGGTCTCCTGGCGGTTGTCTACGAGGTAAATGTGGGCTTAGGGGCGGTGGCGTTCGGTCGGGCGGTGCGCACGCTCTGAGCGGCAGAGGCGGTGGTCTTCACGGCGAGCGGTGGCTGTGGTGCAATGGGCGTTGAACGGGCATGTCTGCGGTGTTCCTGGGGTCGTGGCGATGCGGTGGGCGCGGGCTGCAGTGGAGGGGTGGCGTGTGCACACGTGTCGGGCGCAGCGCTCTGGTGCGTGCTCGGCATGGCGCAGACACTCAGTGTGCGGCGCGCTTTGGGTGGTCCACGGCTCAGCTGTGCTCAGGGAGGGGACAAAGAGTGGCGGTGAGGTCTGGGCTAGCTCGTAGACATGGTAAGAGGGAGAGGGGTGGTCAGCTGCGGCGATGGCAAGGTCGCCGGCAAGCATGGTGCTCGGCATGGCATGGCATTGCTGCTAGGGGTAGGGGATGGGGTGTAAATGGCCTAGTTAGATCATTTGGAGACAGAGGGAGTGTTTTGAGGACAAATGGGTGCAAAACCCTGTAGAAAACAGTGAGCTAAAGACTAGGTGTAATCTCTACCTGCCAAGTGTTTGTGAAAATGGTCGCAAGAAATTTACTTTTGAATTTTGAAAAGGTTTTTGGTGGGTGTGCTAGTAATAAGCTTGAGACTCTGCGGGTTCTTGGGTTTTGCAAATTGATCTCATTTGAGTGGTTTTTGAAATAGGGTGATCTTGATACCTACACTAGTTTCAATTTTCAAATGTCATTTAAATTTAGTGTTTGAAGGTTTTTGGCAGATCACAAAGTGGGCCTTGGTACATAATTATGTGTACTAGCAAGGGGTGCAAAGATCCACATTTGTTTCTGTTACGTTTTGAGTACTAGGAATAGCCAAAGTAGGCATGGTAGTTAATTTGGCACAAATGACCATTTGCTTGTTTTATTCATTTTGATTTGTTTGTCTTTGCGATTTGTTTGGGAATGAGTTAGATGATGTTTATTTCACCTAAGAATCATTTTACAAGAAATGGATCACTTAATCATGGAAATTCAAACAACTCCTATTTTAAATGCACACACATATGAATGCTTTAATAATTTAAATTGGAAAAGTTTTTGTTAACAATAATTTTGATGATTTGGATCTTAATAACCTTGGATTAAAGTTTTGGGATGTGATACATTGCAAATGTATCTATAATTTTTGATGGTCCATGCTTAGTTTTATCCACTTTCTTGTGTTTTGTTCCAACTTTGGAGTACTTTTCATATGATTTCTTAGACTAACCTATTAACAAGCCACAGTGCCAGCTGCCTGTTTTCTGCTATTTTTGGTTCCAGGAAATTCATAAAATGAATATTCTCGGAATTGGACGGGACAAAAGCCAAAGTGCATATTTTTCAGAAAGTCATCAGATTCCAGAATACGAGACGGAGAGGGGCCAGAGGCCGGCCACACCACCTGGCCACGCGACCAGGCTTGGCCCACGCCAGGGGGTGGTGTGGTGGCCCTGGCACCCCCTCGGCCTCCCCTTCCGACTATAAGATGCCCTCGGGACATAAACCCTAATGGCCCGATCAAAAATCCACGAAAGAGTCTGTAGCCACCATCATCTCCATCCCTAGATCGGGAGGGATCTGAAGCTCTTCCCGACACCCTGTCGGAGAGGGGAATTCACCCTGAAGGCCTTCTCCATCACCATGCAAGCCTCCGGTCTGATGGGTGAGTAGTTCATCCTTGGACTACGGATCCATGTAGTAGCTAGATGGCTGGTTCTCCTCCTTTGTGCTTTCATGTCTAGATCTTGTGAGCTCTATTCATGATCAAGATCATCTATTTGTAATTCTGCATGTTGTGTTTGCGGGGATCCGATGGATATTGAGATGCTATTTCAGATTGATTATTGATTATATCATGTCTTTGTTATTTGTGATCTTGCATGCTTTCCGTTGTTAGTAGCTATCTTGGCCAAGTAGATTCTAGCAACTCCAAGAGTTAGTATTTATGCTCGATAGTGGGTTCATGCCTCTGGTAATCTGGGGAAGTGACAGAAATCTCTAAGGTACTAGATGTGCTGTTGCTACTAGGGCAAAAAGAACAATCCTTTGTTCATAGAACAATCGTATTGTTTAATTTACACGCAATTCATAAAGCAATAATCTGCTGCTTGCAACTTCATACTAGAGGGGGTTCGGATGATAACCTGAAGGTGGATTATTAGTCATAGATGCAGTTGGATGGCGGTCTATGTATACTGTTGTAATGCCCAATCAAGTTCCAAAGGAGTCAAGATGATTAGTATATTCATGTATTGCTTTCTCGATTTTTGTCAATTGCCCCGCTGTAATTTGTTCACCAAGCATGTTATCTATCTAAGGAGATCCACCTCTAGTGAACTATGGATCCCGGTCCTTTTCTTTACATACAATCTATAAACTTTTACTTCTTTGTGTTTAATTTCTGCAAACTATTACTTCTTTCCATTCGATACATTTAATCCTTTGTTTTCCGCAAAACACGGTGAGATTGACAACCTCATCGCAAGTTGGGGACAAAGTTCTGTGGTTGTGTTGTGCAGGTCTCCACGTTGCTACTAGCACCGGCAGTGTGCCTTGCCAAGGCTCAGCTAGCAACACCTTTGGGGTGTTTCCTTGCTCCTACTGGTTCGATTAAACCTTGGTTTCATACTAAGGGAAACTTGCTGATGTGCTCATCATACCTTCCTCTTGGGGTTCCCAACGAGCTCTACATCAACACCGCTCCAACATTTTTCTAGGGCCATACATAGAGCCATCAAGCATTTTTCTGGCGATGTTGCTGGGAGTCAAGGACATCTTCACAAGGGGAGTCCCTCATAACCAACCTCTTTACTTTGTTATTTTTGTTTTGATTAGTTTCTTTTTGCTTTGTTTGCTTGTTTCTTTATCAAAAACACACAAAAAAATAGTTTTACTAGTTTGCTTTCTTATTTGAAAATCCAAAAAAATGACTACTCTTGAAAACACTAAGTTGTGTGACTTCACTAGCACCAACAACAATGATTTTATGAGCACACCTATTGCTCCACCTGTGCCTAAAGATACTTTCTTTGAGATAAAACCTGCTTTGCTCAATCTTGTTATGAGAGAACAATTTTCTGGTATTGGTAATGAAGATGCTGCTTCCCATCTAAATAACTTTGTTGAACTTTGTGAGATGCAAAAGCATAGGGATAAAGATGGTGATATTATTAAACTGAAATTGTTTCCTTTCTCTTTGAGAGGAGAAGCTAAACAATGGTTGAATTCCTTAACTAGGAATAGTATTGATTCTTGGACTAAATGCAAAGATGCTTTCGTTGGAAAATACTATCCTCCTGCTAAGATTATATCTATGAGAAGTGAAATAATGAAGTTTAAACAGGTTGATAATGAGCATGTTGCTCAAGCTTGGGAAAGAATGAAATCTTTGGTTAAGAATTTTCCCACTCATGGACTGACTGCTTAGATGATCATCCAAACTTTTTATGCAGGATTGAACTATTCTTCAAGGAACCTATTGGATTCTGCTGCTGGAGGTCCCTTTATGACCATCACTTTGGGTGCTGCAACAAAACTTCTAGATAATATGATGGTTAATTATTCTGAATGGCGTACTGAGAGAGCTCCATAGGTAGGAAGGTAAATTCTGTTGAGGAAACTTCCTCCTTGAGTGATAAGATTGATATTATTATGTCTATGCTTGTTAATGGGAAATCCCATATTGATCCAAATAATGTTCCTTTAGCCTCTTTGGTTGCTCAAGAAGAGCAAGTTGATATGAACTTCATAAGAAATAACAGCTTTGGCAATAATGCTTATAGAAGTAATTTTGGTAACAACAATTATAAGCCATATCCTCCCAACAATGGTAATGCTTATGGAAGTTCTTACAACAATAATAGGAGTGCACCCTCTGAACTTGAAGTTATGCTTAAAGACTTTATTAGTAAGCAAACTGCTTTCAATAAAACTATTGAGGAAAAACTATCTAATGTTCAAAGAAATATAGCATCTTTGGCTAAAGCTCAATATACTTTGAATAAAATGGCTACTAAACCTAAAACTAATGATAATCCCTTTGCAGCTACTAATGCTATACAAGTAAGAATTGATGAAAATGTTAGACTATTAGCTGAAATACATGTTAAGTGGGAAAGAGAAGATGAAATTGCTAGAAACATTAGCGTTTCTACTATTACCACCACTAGTGTTGAGGCTAGTAGTTCCAACATCCCTGAAGTTATTAAGTTCCTACAAAAGCTTGCTAAAAGTCCTAATGCTAGTGCTGTGAACATGGTCTTTGCAAAACACATTACTGATGCTCTCATAAAGATTAAAGTAGAAAAGATGAAACATAAAGCTTCTATTCCTATAAAACAAGATGGTTGGGAACCCATCATTAATATGAAAGTGAATGACTTTGATTTCAAAGCTTTATGTCATCTTGATAGTAGTGTTTCTATTATGCCTAGAAGGATTTATGATATGCTTGATTTGCCTCCACTTGAAGATTGTTATTTGAAAGTCCCACTTGATGATAATGCTAAAAAGAAACTCATGGGGAGTCTTAATGATGTTCTTATTATGGTTAACAATTCCTATGTCCCCGTTGATTTCTATGTTTTGGATGTTGAATGCAATGCTTCTTGTCCTATTACTTTGGGAAACCTTTTCTTAGAACTGTTGGTGCCATCATTGATATGAAAGAAGGCACCATTAAATATCAACTCCCACTCAAGAAAGGTATAGAACACTTCCCTAAAAAGAGAGAAAAGATTTCTTTTGCTTCTCCTATGAAAACAAAATTTGGTCTTAATGCTTCTTCATTTGAGAGCACTTGATTCTTTCTTGCTTCTTATGCCTAACTTAAAGGCGTTAAAGAAAAGTACTTATTGGGAGATAACCGAAAAGTTTTAGATGAGTCTTGGAAGTTATTACCTCTGTAATAACCGCCCCTTATCCTTTTTATTTGCTTTTTGTGCCAAGAGTAACCTCTAATGAGAGAGAAGTAATGATTGGGAAAGTTGCTGTCCCGAAACAGATTTCTGTACTTCACCGTGAAAATTCGTGTAAAATCTCTGAACGTCTTTTTGAGGCGTGAATTTTTGTGCTTCTGCCCTAGGTTGTTATCTAACTTTCGTTAGTTCAACACTTTTTGATTTGAGCAACAGAAGGTCTTCGGAAAAAATCGTCTATACCTGCTGATATGTTTTGACAGATTTCTGCCATTTTCTGCATTTGTTTCTTGTTGGTTCCTTTTTGAGTTCTTTTGGGGAATTGAGCTTTTTGAGGGAACTGACAATAGCTAGTGTTCTAATGGAAGTTTATTTGGTGTTAGAACTGAACCTTAAGACTTATTATCTCAAGTGCACTAATGTTGCTAATAAAGATTGTGTGAAGTTTTGTATGAAGGAAAATTTCAGGTGTATGGAAGGAATGAGTAATGAGATGAAGGATGGACTAAAGCTCAAGCTTGGGGATGCCACGCGTGTCACCCCAAGAAATATCCAAGAAGTACAAGCGTCAAAGCTTGGGTATGCCCAAGGCATCCCCTCTTCATCAATAAAAATCTCAGGTTTCTTCCAAACGCTTCATTTTTATTGTTTCATGCAAAGTTGTGTTGTTCTTGGAGCGTCTTATTTTTCGTTTTTCGTTTGCTTTGGTTTGCTTAGTTTTCTGAATAATTTGGTTGGACCCCCTATTTCATACATTGGTTTGCAAATAGTTTGGTTTGGTTTGGAAAAGAGTAGGAAAGTTCATACTTATGTGGTATAAAGAGCTTGTTTTTGACTGTGGCCTATGCTTTGTCATGCCATGCTTGATATTGTTTTGGCTTTATGCTTAGTATTCTTTGCTATATCATGACTTTTTATAAACAATTGAGATTGCTTAATGTGCCTTGGATGAATCATGCGTTGTTTTAGCATATTAAAGCATAGTATAGTGGTATTCTCCTTTGATGCTTTATTTGGGTTGACTTGGCACATGCTCACACCATGTTATGACTATCTCAAGTCACGATAGCCTTTATGATCCTTTAGTTTTCAACTTGTAGTATCACTTTATGCTTTGATCAATGATGTTTTGTCGCTCTGCATGATTATGGCCATTATTGCTCCCTTAGTTTGTCGCTCCTAGTCTTTTGCTAGCCTCCACAACCAAGTATGAGTTCTAGTCATGCATCCAACTCCCTAAACCAAGTTATTCCAAAGAGTCCACCATACCTACCTATTAGCTTATGCTATTCCAATTATATTCATGCTTTTGTTTACCTTCCAAATTAAACTTGTTATGAGAAAACTAGTGATTAAAGCTCTCACGAACTTGATGGCACAATTTACTTTTTTGCCCTTAATAAACTTGAACCATTGTGTCGTCTATGTTGTATATGCTTGTACTTATTTGTTGGGAATTAGAAGAACCATGCTTTCATGGGGAACGCTTTCAACATTGCACTTGGTACTTGTACCTAGTTGATATCATGCTCTTTTGTATATGGATGTCGTCGGTGTGAAATGAAAGGGGAGCTTGTAAGTCCATGGAGTTATGTATATGTGTTAGAGAAACGCCTGGGCCGCTGGTCTAATCCATGCTGACATGGTGGAAACCTGCAGCGTAACCATAATGAGCTATCTATGAAGCATTCTTCTTATAAAAAAAGAGTCCTATATTGAGAAAAAAGAGAAAAGAAAAAAAAGAGATACTATGAAAAGAGAAAAGAGAGAAAAAAGCACCATATTCCCATGGTAAATAAGAAGATTGCTGAGATGCTCGTTGTCTGCTTGCCTTGTCATTTTGATATGGATATTCTTCCGTATCATCAGGCAAGGGGTACCCCGTTGGCGGTTCTCTATGATACACACATACTTACTCGTGACTAAACTTGAGTAGCACGAGGAGCGGCCCTCGTATACAAGGGACATGAGATTTCTGACTTATAATTTGTCAAGCATGTACACCATAGTTTGTTCACTTTAACCTTAATCACTTCAAGATGCTTATGATAGGGGCAATGAGAGCTGAAAGCTATAAGTACCATAATTTTTGGAAGCTCTTTATGAGACTTCAATCCCTACTTCCTTTTTTTAAAGGCCTTTCTTCCACCATTATATTGTGTCTCCACCTTCTATCTTTATGCACCTACTTTCAGAGCATAGTGGCAATTCTTTGTTCTATGTGCATTGTCCCAAGACTAGTTGATTGATGCATAACTTGATATTGCTTGTTTTAAACTATTTGTATCTAGTCACTCTTATGAACTTTGAAGGTGTCCTATGCATTTATATTTGCTACTCTATTGAGGGACAAGCTGAATACTATTATGCTATGTTTTCTTTATGTGAAACAAACAAACGTCTTGCAAAGAATTGTTATTCATGAATCTTTTGTTTGTGCCTTTTCATGTTGCAACATAGTTTCTATGTCTTATTGCTAGAACTTTGTCTTTCATGTTATGATTAAAGTACTATGATCCCAGCTTTGAATGTTTTACAAATACTTTGATCAAGTCATTGATGGTGCATGTCACCTCAAAAATTATTCTTTCTTTTTATCACTTACCTACTCGAGGACGAGCAGGAGTTAAGCTTGGGGATGTCGATACATTACAAATGTATCTATAATTTTTGATGTTCCATGCTTAGTTATATCCACTTTCTTGTGTTTTGTTCCAAGTTTGGAGTACTTTTCATATGATTTCTTGGACTAACCTATTAACAAGAGCGATAGTGCCAGCTGCCTGTTTTCTGCTGTTTTTGGTTCCAGGAAAGTCAGAAAATGAATATCCTCAGAATTGGACGGGACAAAAGCCAAAGAGCCTATTTTTATGGAAGTCATCAAATGCCAGAATAGGAGACGGAGAGGATCCAGAGGCCGGCCACACCACCTGGCGGCGCGGCCAGGCTTGGCTCGTGCCAGGGGTGGTGTGGGGGCCCGTGGCACCCACTCGGCCTCCCCTTCCGACTATAAGATGCCCTCGGGATGGAAACCCTAAGGGTCCGATCAAAATTGCACGAAAGAGTCTGTAGCCGCCGTCATCTCCATCCCTAGATCGGGAGGGATCTGAAGCTATTCTCGGCACCCTGCCGGAGAGGGGAATTCACCCTGGAGGCCTTCTTCATCACAATGCAAGCCTCCGGTGTGATGCGTGAGTAGTTCATCCTTGGACTACGTATCCATGTAGTAGCTAGATGGCTGGTGTCCTCCTTTGTGCTTTCATGTCTAGATCTTGTGAGCTCCGTTCATGATCAAGATCATCTATTTGTAATTCTGCATGTTGTGTTTGCGGGGATTCGATGGATATTGAGATGCTATTTCAGATTGATTATTGATTCTATCATGTCTTTGTTATTTGTGATCTTGCATGCTTTCCGTTGTTAGTAGCTATCTTGGCCAAGTAGATGCTAGCAACTCCAAGAGTTAGTATTTATGCTCGATAGTGGGTTCATGCCTCTGGTAATCTGGGGAAGTGACAGAAATCTCTAAGGTACTAGATGTGTTGTTGCTACTAGGGAGAAAACAATAATCCTTTGTTCATAGAACAATCGTATTGTTTACTTTACCCGTAGTTCGTAAAGCAATAATCTGTTGCTTGCAACTTAATACTGGAGGGGGTTCGGATGATAACCTGAAGGTGGATTATTAGTCATAGATGCAGTTGGATGGCGGTCTATGTATAATGTTGTAATGCCCAATCAAGTTCCAAAGGAGTAAAGATGATTAGTATATGCATGTATTGCTTTCTCTATGTTTGTCAATAGCCCCACTGTAATTTGTTCACCCAGCATGTTATCTATCTAAGGAGAGCCACCTCTAGTGAACTATGGATCCCTGTCCTTTTCTTTACATACAATCTATAAACTTTTCCTTCTTTTTGTGTACTATCTGCAAACTATTAATTCTTTCCATTCGATACGTTTTCCTTTGTTTTCTGCAAAACACGGTGAGATTGACAACCTCATCGCAAGTTGGGGACAAAGTTCTGTGGTTGTGTTGTGCATGTCTCCACGTTGCTACTAGCACCGGTAGTGCTCCCTGCCAAGGCTCAGCTAGCAATACCTTTGGGGTGTTTCCTTGCTCCTACTGGTTCGATTAAACCTTGGTTTCATACTGAGGGAAACTTGCTGCCATGCTCATCATACCTTCCTCTTGGGGTTCCCAACGAGCTCTACATCAACACCGCTCCAGCATTTTTCTGGCGCCATACACAGAGCCATCAGGATGTTACAAACCTTCCCCCCTTAAACAAATTCTCGTCCCGATATTTACAAAGAAAACTAGGAACTAAAGAGATCTGGGAACTCTGTCCTAATGTAATCTTCTCGCTCCCAAGTGGCTTCCTCTCAGTATGGTTGCTCCATTGGATCTTGAGAAACTTGATACTTCGTGTCCTGGTGGTTCTACAAGCTTCTTCCAAGATATAGATGGGAACTTCACGATAGGTCAGGTCATTGTGGATTTCAACAGCTCTGTGATCGATGTTCTTGAAAACTTCAGTCTTCTTTGGCACTTCTAGGCATTTGCGAAGTAACGAGATATGGAACACATTGTTGATGGCTGACATCTCTTCAGGTAGTTCCAGTTGATATGATACTTCTCCTCGACGGTTCAGAATCTTGAAGGGTCCGATATATCGGGGGGTTAACTTTCCTTTCAGACTAAAGCATTAGGTTCCCTTCAATGGTTAAACCTTGAGATATACAAAATCTCCGACATTGAAAGTCATGTCTCTCCTTCGCTTGTCAGCATAACTCTTCTGTCTGGATTGGGCGGTCTTGAGGTTCTCACGGACTTTGTGAACCTTCTCTTCGGCTTCTCGGAGAATGTCGGGTCCAAAGATCTGACTCTCTCCTACTTGCGACCAATTCAAAGGGGTACGACACTTTCTTCCGTATAGGAATTCAAATGGTGCCATATGCAAACTAGCTTGATAACTGTTGTTATATGATAATTCTGCGAAAGGCAGGCAGTCTTCCCATTTTGATTCGTACTCTAACACACAAGCTCTTAACATATGCTCTAGGATCTGGTTGACTCTCTCAGTATGTCCATCAGTTTGCGGGTGATAAGCGGTGCTGAAGTTCAACTTGGTTCCTAATCCTTCTTGAACTTTCTCCCAAAATCTCGAGGTAAACTGGGTTCCTCGATCTGATACTATGGTCTTGGGGGTTCCATGCAGACTAACAATCCTAGCGATATACAGTTCTGCTATCTTCGAACTCTGGTAGGTAGTCTTGATAGGGATGAAGTGAGCTACCTTGGACAGTCTATCAACTATGTCCCAGATTGAGTCATTTCCCCTACTAGAAGTAGGCAAACCGGTGATAAAGTCCATTCCTGCAGGTCTGGAATCTGCAATGGTTGCAACAGTCCTGCAGGTCTCTGATACTCTGCTTTGAGTCTTTGACAGATGTCACACTTGGCGATGTAGCTTCCGATTTCTCTCTTCATCTTGTGCCACCAAAATTGCTCTTTCAAATCTTACATCTTTGTTCCTCCGGGGTGGATAGAATAAAGAGTATCATGAGCTTCCTTCATGATAACTCTTTCTTCGTCTTCAGTAAATCCAGTTACCTTTCATGTACCAATACGACGTTTGATTCTGTCGATACTTTCATTTTCCTTCTGGGTTTCCTTGATTTGGCTGATCAAAGTGGGTGGAAGTTCAATGTTAGCTAAGAATCCTTTGCTAACCAGCTCAGTTCTGAACTGCTCCAACTCCTCATACAAACTTGGCTACTTCTCCCTGATCATGGTGTTTAGCCTACACGGCAATCTGCTAAGAGCATCCGCTACCACATTGGCTTTACTGGGGTGATAGTGAATGTCAAGGTCATAATCCTTGATTAACTCTATCCATCTCCTTTGCCTCATATTCAGCTCCTTCTCAGTGAAGATATACTTCAACCTTTTGTGATTTGAGTAAATCTCACAGCGATTACCCATCAGATAATGACGCCATGTCTTCAATGCCAAAACTACGGCTGCTAACTCAAGATCATGGGTCGGATAGTTCTGCCCATGCTGCTTCAGTTGTCGAGACAGATACGCGATGACTTTTCCTTCTTGCATCAACACACATCCGAGACCAATCTTGGATGCATCACAATATACATCAAATGGCTTCTTGATGTCTGGCATGATCAATATTGGGGCTGATATCAATCTCTTCTTCAGCTCTTGAAAACTGGCTTCACATTTGTCGGTCCATTCGAACTTCTTGTCCTTCTTCAACAATCGGGTCATGGGTCTAGCGATGCTCGAGAATCCTTCTACGAACTTGCGGTAATATCCCGCTAATCCGAGAAATGCACGGACTTGGGTTTGGGTGGTTGGGGCTTCCCATTCTTCGACATCTTTGATCTTGGCGGGATCAACTGACACTCCTCCGGCAGACACAATATGTCCTAGGAATCCTACTTCTTTCAGCCAAAACTCACACTTGCTAAACTTGGCATATAACCGATGCTATCTCAGGGTTTGTAGGATGATTCTCAGATGTTTCTCATGCTCTTCTTCTGACTTGGAGTAGATAAGGATGTCATCGATGAACACAACTACAAACTTATCTAGGAAATTCATAAAGATCTTATTCATGAGATTCATGAAATAAGCGGGGGCATTGGTTAATCCAAAAGACATAACCGTATACTCATATAAACCATAACGAGTAGTAAAGGTGGTCTTCGGAATATCCGTTGCACGAATCTTAAGTTGGCGATAACCCGTCCTAAGATCAATCTTTGAGAATGCCTGGGCTCCAGTCAACTTATCAAATAGATCCTCTATCTTTGGCAAGGGGTACTTGTTCTTGATGGTGACATCGTTCAATTTGTTGTAATCTATGCACAAACGATTGTCTCCATCTTTCTTGTCGACGAATAACACTGGTGATCTCCATGGCGATGTGCTTGGTTGAATCAAGCCTTTTGCTAACATGGCATCCAACTGCTTCTTCAGTTCCACTAACTCTGAGGGGTTCATGCTATAGGGTCTCTAGGCTATGGGTCCGGCTTCGGGGATTAGTTCGATAATGAACTCAATATCCCTATCCGGGGGCATACCTGGCAATTCATCTGGGAATACGTCGGGGTATTCACAAACTACTTTGACTTGGTCTATGGTGGGTAGGGCTAGGCTCTTGTTGCACTTGAATTGACGAGGTAAGGTTTCAGAGATATGCTCTACTGTGACTCCAGAGCTACTGGTCATGGTGATGGCTTTCTTAGCACAGTCTATCAGTCCTTTATAACTTGACATCCAGTCCATACCTAGTACTACTTCCAATCCTTTGGTTCCAAGTACAATTAGGTTGGCATACAAATCTATCCCATGTATTCTGATAGGCACAGCTTTGCAAATTTTTCTAACTTTGGTGGTTGAACCAGGGATTTGAACTATCATGACATGCTTCAAGTTGGTTCGGTGAATCTTACTAGTGCATGCAAATTCTTCGTGACAAATGAATGCAATGCTCCAGAATCAAACAATACCCTTGCTAGAACTGAGTTGACAAAAAACATACCCAGCACTACATCTGGCGCTTCCTGGGCTTCCTCGGCGTTCATGTGGAAGAGACAACTGTTGTGGTTGTGAGGGTTCCCTGGGGCAAATGTTCTTCCTGGTTGAACACGACGCTGTTGTTGAGCTCGGGCATTCACATTGGCAGTGCTGGCAGTCTTCTTGGGACAGTCATTGGAATAGTGACCCTTCACTCCACACTTGAAACAAGTGATCTGAGACTTGTCATTTGCTACGACAGGCACAGCATTGCTGCTTCTAGGTGCAGTGTTGTTGTTGTTGTTGTTGTTCTTGGGAGGTGCACAGTTGAAATTGTTGGTGTTGCCGGAGTGGTGATTGTTTCCTCGAGACTTCACATTGCCTCCACTACGGTTGGGGTAGCTTGGGCGAGAAATTGGGGGTCGATTGTTCCTTGGTGCATATCCTGGTGAAGGGTTGGGACGGTACTTCTGGTGATAGCTGGATCCAGATTGCTGCATCATACGACGTTTGTGGTTGTCGTTTGCATGATTAATCTTCCCTTCCATCTGAATGGCAGAGTCGACTAGCTCTTCGAGATCCTGGAAACGGATGTTGACGAGAACAGTCTGCATCTCATCATGTAGTCCGTTCAAGAATCTCTCCTTCTTCTTGGCCTCCGTGTTGATCTCAGCAGGTGCATATCTGGCAAGTGACAGGAATCTATCACGGTACTCCACCACAGTCATTCTACTTTGCTTCAAGTCGCGTAACTCATCCCTCATTCTGGTGACTAGACCTTGTGGCACGTGGGTGCGGCTAAACTTGATTTTGAAGGCTTCCCATGTCATCACTTGACCATGGTTCATGTTATAGATACTAGTCCACCAAGCTCTTGCATCTCCCGCCAGGTAGTGGGTGGCGAAGATAACTTTCTCGTTGTCATCAACTCCTGCGACTTCTAAGTTGTTTTCCATTGTCTGCAACCAGTCATCAGCATCTAGTGGGTTTTCATCTTGGTTAAAGTTTGGGGGATTGGTATTCTGAAAGTTTTTCAGTTTGGATCCATGGTGATCCTGATTTCCATGCCCTTGGTTGTCGAGAGCCATCTGGGCGATATGTTGCAGTGTTGCTAGATTTGCTTGGCATTCTGCCCTGCTTGCTTCTCTGTCTGCGATGAGATTCTCCAAGATCTAGAGCATTGGGTCTTGCGACGAGATGCTCCCTCCTTGGTTTCCACGAGTCATCTGAAGATTGAGGTAGATAATGAGATAAGAGGGAAAGTTCTAAGGTTTAGGGTTTTGGTTTCAAAGCTAAAACTTTGAGTTAGACTCAGGTTTTGCAACTAACTTCATTTCATTCATGCAAGCAAGCACACGATACAAACACACACCACAACAATCAAAGGAAAACAGAAGGTTTGAAGAACCATTCTATAAGCTACGATAAAGTGGGACCGATACATCTCATGCTATGATAGTGCTCTAGTGCATCTACTCATCGTCGGTGAAGTCGGAGTCCTCATCGTCAGTGTAGAAGTCCACATCATCCTCCTCTAGAAATTCATCATCATTGATGAGGTAAGAATCCATATCTCCCTGGATGTCTTCACCCTCCTCTTCTTCCTCCTTTGTTGCAAGCTGAGCTTCCTTCTCCTTGACGGCCACCTTCTTGCGAAGACGGGCGATGGTGCGATCCTTCTTCTCGCACTGGAGGAGAAGAGACTGACGGTCCTTGACTAGCAGTGAGAAAGTCCGGGCCTTCTGGTCAGCAATGACACGGTTGTGGTTGGAAAACTCCCTAGCATTGTCCAACTCCTTCTGGCGATCGTACAACAGGAAGTCCAGGTTCTCCACTTGACGCTTCAGCTCTGGGTGACTTAGCATCTCCATTGGCATCCCCATGAAGTCACATCTTGCATAGTGAGCAAAACGGGTTCCTTGGATTTGGTTGACGCTAAGGGCACATAGACGTGCGAGTGCTTCATGCATTGCCCTGTCTAATCCATCTAGCTAGCAGTTCTCTCTCACGGAGAACTGGATTCTCCTGGATGTTGGTGCTTCTATGCTTCCTCTAAGATCAGCGGTGACTAGCCACTGTAAATCTCCTCCTGGGGGTCCTGGAAATTGAGCTCCAAGAAACTCCGGATGTGGGTGTCCTAGTAACTCCGACAGTGAATCCAGATCCCTCTCGAAGATCAGTTGACCTCCGTTTCCCAACTGGTAGAACTTGCTAAACTGAGTCTCCATCTACAAGAATTAAGGATGAGGAATTAGTGAGGTGCTCAAGTGTGTCAAATTTTAAGTAGTAATGTAAGAATTTTGTGGAACATGAATTTTTGAGAGAAAGAATGAATTCCCAAGGATAAGAGAGGAAATAGTTTTTCATAAATACTCACTTTAGTATTGAAACTAAGTTTTTGTTTGGACGTCCATTCTAACTAGGGTTGCCTATGGTCAGGATGGCTCTGATACCAACTTGTCAACACCTGGATTTTTAATCCTAGATGCCTGTTATGTCATCCATCGCAATTGCAGGCTTACCATTTTTGCGAGACATAAAAAATTGGATATCACAGTACATCATCCATTACAAACCATACATAAGGTCTTACACAAATAAGGATCTCATGATCCAGTCTTAATACAACAAGCAGCGGAAATAAAAGATAAGCGTAGCGGTGGGATCCATATTCAGGGGCTCAGGAAATGCTGACGAAGGCAGATAGTCCTAGTTATCATAGCCGTCCCGCTGGCCATCAACTTGGTAGTCTCCTTCATAGTCTGGCCATGAGAATAGCTAGGGACAAAATCCATGAGTACTCTTTAAGTACTCGCAAACTACCACTAACAAGTAGTATAGTTCTGAGTTAAAGTGCTAACTCTAAGTTTAACTATAAAGTTAAGTTTGAAACCTAAGCTGAGTTCATTAGCAAAGAAAGATAAAATAAAGTTCTAGAATCACTTAAGTTGGGAAGCTATTGTCACAAACACAACCCAGTTGTGGTCAAGTCAAGATTCATCATTCCTTTCATTTGTTATTCTAAAAACATCTGACAACGAAACAATATGGCCATTCCAACTATCCATAACCACGGACGCGGCTTTTCGAATAGTTTGAGACTCTCCAGAGGTGGTACACTTTCACCACAAGATTTGATACATCTGTCAGGGATAACCCTGAATCATCATACTTAGTATGCAGATAATCAAACATAACCTTTCCTTTACACACCCTAGTATAAGCACCTCTCCTATGAGCATGGCCTCCCAACCATGACCATCAGTCATTTTGGGCACTGCATAGGTGGACAACATCGAGAGGTAGCCTCAGCTCAGACCTCTCCCACGAGGGAACTAATACTAATGCATACAAATTTCTGGCTAAGCCTTACCCAATTTAGGTAATGTGGTTGTACGATAAATTTGGAATGGTATCTCATCCAGATCCAACCATCAGTTTTATAAAAGGGTTAAGGCTCATGCCTCAACATTTTCACCATCATAAACCCTTTCTGTTTATCAGCACATGTCAAAACATCTCAATAGAATGACTCATCATTCCAAGGTTTTCACAATTCATTTTCACCAAGTATTCCCATCTAAAGTGGCTCGGGTTTTTATCTACTCTAAACTACTAAGTTAAGAGTGTTTACTAAGGTTGAAAGATGGGATCAATCTCATTCCATAGAATGACATCTAAATTTATCTCTATAGGTCAAGTTTTATACTCTTTATGCTACCTTCAAAATAAGTAAAGAACTTTGGGTAAAGTAAAGGAAGTAAAGCTTGAAAAATAATACTTGGGGTAAATAATAGTCAAAGTGGTATAACTCAAGCATGCCTAAAGAATCTTTTCTCAAGTCATCTAGCTTAATTCTAGCTTGCTAACAATAGCTTGCCTTGGTTGGTTCAGTGGTTGAAGTTTTCTTCCTCCTCTTGATAGAACTCCTCCTCCTCGAAAGCTTGGTCGGTACTTTCGTCTCTAAATACATACGGAGTACACAATCACCAAACAATACTTAATTAGTATAATTAGCACTCTAAGGCACAGAATTGATGATCTATTATCATCACATGCGTTAAAAGTTTTATTCAATAGTTTCCTCCTTTTTATTTTAGAAAAGTAATTTCTACTCATTGAAAAATTAACTAAGATTTAATATTCACCACTTAAAATATGGTATCATGTGAACACATGTCATCACCACATATTCTAACATGTGGGAATGTGATTTAAAGGTTGGATCACAATTACTTTGGTTTAAGTTCATTATTTAATGATTTAAAGTGACTAGCAATGCCTATATAGCATTATTTTGGTACTAGTCCAAAGTCACTGCATGTAAACCTTAATATTATTACATATTCAGATAGATATGGTGAAATGTGATTTTTGAGAGTTGGAATCAACTCAAAAGCTATCATGGTTGATTTTTGAAAAATGTTTGAATGTGCAAAAGCTTCTGTTTTTTATTTTTACAAGGGGAGATCTCTAACTCTAATTTAATTAAATCCAACAGGCTTGGATAGATCTTTTCAATAGTTTTATAACAAAATTTGAATCACTCTATTTGGATTTGTAAATCTCTCTGAATTGATTTTCAAACTAGGGGACAGAACTAAGTTCAATCTAAAAAGAAAAATCCTAATTTGAATTAAATGGGTCATGTGGGAAAGCTAATGGGCCGGCCCAATGACAGTACACGGCGCGGGGCACAGCTGTCAGGGGGGTTTATCGGTCAGTGGCTCATTACGCTCGAAGCGGTACGAGGCGATGTGGGCCATTAGATTAGAACTAGGATCGACGGCGACGACGGACATGTCGCCCGTGAGGTCTAACCCTAGCGGCTGGGGGGTGCTTAGGGGGCGTACCAGGGCTCCAACAACAACAGCGAGGTGGGAAAACGAACTGGTGGACGATGGCGAGCTTAGGGGTGGTCGAGGAAGTGCCGGGGGTGGTCGCAATAAGCCGGGCCTTCTCCTCCAGAGGCGGCCAACTCCGGTGAAATTCCAGCGACTATGAGCTCGAGCGGCTCCATGGAGAAGTAGGGACTGATCAGTGGCAAGAGGGGAGGTGAGTGGTGTGCAGAATGAGGCTGGGGGTGGCCTCCTTTTATAGGCTCGACGACGGGACAGCGCGGCATGGCCAGGCGACGGTGGCAACATCGCTACGGGCTGCTAGCGGCATGGCTGCGGCAGCGATCGATGCACGTTCTCCTGGCGGTGCTCTATGGGGTAAATGCGGGCTTAGGGGCGGTGGCGTTTGGTCGGGAGGTGCACACGCTCTGAGCGACAGAGGTGGCGGTCTTCATGGCGAGCGGTGGCTGTAGTGCAATGGCGGCGAACAGGCATGTCTGCGGTGTTCCTAGGGTCGTGGCAATGCGGTGGGTGTGGACTGCAGTCAAGGGGCGGCATGTGCATGCGTGTTGGGCGCGGCGCTCTGGCACGTGCTCGGCATGGCGCAGACACTCAGTGCGCGGCGCGCAGTGGGTGGTCCACGGCTCAGCTGTGCTCGGGGAGGGGACAGAGAGTGGCGGTGAGGTCTAGGCTAGCTCGTAGATATGGCGAGAGGGAGAGGGGTGGTCTGCTGCGGCGATGGCAAGGTCGGCCGGCAAGCATGGTGCTCGGCATGGCATGGCATTGCTGCTAGGGGGTAGGGGATGGGGTGTAAATGGCCTGGTTAGATCATTTGGAGATAGAGGGAGTGTTTTGAGGACAAATGGGTGCAAAACCCTGTAGAAAACAGTGAGCTAAAGACTAGGTGTAATCTCTGCCTGCCAAGTGTTTGTGAAAATGGCCACAAGAAATTTACTTTTGAATTTTGAAAAGATTTTTGGTGGGTGTGCTAGTAATAAGCTTGAGACTCTTTGGGTTCTTGGGTTTTGAAAATTGAGCTCATTTGAGTGGTTTTTGAAATAGGGTGATCTTGATACCTACACTAGATTCAATTTTCAAATGTCATTTAGATTTAGTGTTTGAAGGTTTTTGGCAGATCACAAAGTGGGCCTTGGTACATAATTATGTGTACTAGAAAGGAGTGCAAAGATCCACATTTGTTTCTGTTAGGTTTTGAGTACTAGGAATAGCCAAAGTAGGCATGGTAGTTAATTTGGCACAAATGACCATTTGCTTCTTTTATTCATTTTGATTTGTTTTTCTTTGGGATTTGTTTGGGAATGATTTAGATGATGTTTATTTCACCTAAGAATCATTTTACAAGCAATGGATCACTTAATCATGGAAATTCAAACAACTCCTATTTTAAATGCACACACATATGAATGCTTTAATAATTTAAATTGGAAAAGTTTTTGTTAACCCTAATTTTGATGATTTGGATCTTAATAACCTTGGATTAAAGTTTTGGGATGTTACATTTTCTCCGTCATGGTTTCGTATTATCGTATATGGAGGAAATCGAGCAGCCGCCCAAG